>JAKSZT010054552.1:7270601-7429201 GCA_026826555.1 Tolypeutes matacus
AAAAAAAAAAAAAAAAAAAAAAAAAAAACACACACAAAAAAACCACAGTAAACAAAATTAGAACTCAAGTTAGTAGATTTGTTTTTCACATTGGTATGGGTTAGCAATTTTGAAACTACTTTCTGCATATTCTAGAATTAAGGAAATATGAGAATAAACCCTGTGGCATTGGATTAGAACTAGAGGTATCCATATAAACTCATGCTTTTAATATATATGGAGAGATAATTATAGAAATATACATGTATGTTTGTATATGCATAATAAATATATTTCCTAGCTCCATCTGCTAAGAGGACCTAAAAGCAATGACACTTCAGAAGCAATGACCATTCCTAGTGTCCCAATTTTATATTCTAAATACTATATTAAAACAAACAAACAAACAAACAAACAAAAAAAAAACGGAGGGAGCCAGGATTCTTTGGAGAAATAGCTGATTTCAGAGCTGGAGCTGGAAAGTACAAGAAAACCCTGGTTCATCTTGTTGAGCCAGAAAGTAAGGAAGTGCTCAAAGAGCTTAAGGGACTCCCACTGGCCCAATCAGGGTCAATTTAAGCTACAAAATAAACAATGAAAACAAAAGAGTATAATACACTGACTCAAATAAAAATCCACGTGTTAACTGATATAAATACACAAATAAATGAAAAAGTGGGGAAAAAGGGAAAATCTTCCTTAAGAGTAGAATGCCAACTAATAAATGCAGCAGGAAGGATGGAGTTAGAAAATTATCATTCAGCAATGATCATAGCAATAATTGAATCAGGTAAAAATCATCAATGGATACTAAAGGCAGTGGGTAGAAGTTTGATGAGAAACAGGATATTTATATAGCTCAAAGCATCTCCCCACAAGATAGTTATCAGTGACAAAGAGGAAAATAATAACTTGATAGTGGAGAAACCTGGCAAATACCACCTTAACAAAGTAAAATTAATATCAAAACTGTCATCATGGAGCTTCACCAAGAAGAAAACACCACTTCTGTGATATTCCTCAGAAAAATACATCTCTTGAATCTTATAAGGAAATATCAGACAAACTTTTTTTTAACAAGCATTTGTAAAGTTATTTATTTATTTATTTATTTATTTTTATTATCCCCCTCTTGCTGCTTGTGCTCACTGTGTCCATTTGCTGTGCATTTTTCTGTGTCTGCTTGTCTCCCTTTGTTGCGTCATCTTGCTGCGTCAGCTCAGCACGCTGTGTGGGCCGGCTTGCCTTCACCAGGAGGCCCCGGGAATTGAACCTGGAGCCTCCCATGTGGTAAATGCAAACCCAACCACTTGAGTCACATCTGCTTCCCCAGACAAACTTAAATTGAGGGAATTTCTACAAAATAAATTGCCTGTGACTTCAAAAATGGCAAAGTTGGAGTGAATGTGGCTCAAGCGGTTGGGTGCCTGCCTCCCACGTGGGAAATCCTGCGTTCCGTTCCTAGTGCCTCCTAAAGAAGACAAGCAGATGCAACGAGGTGATGCAATGAGCAGAGAGTGGATATGGCTCAAGTGGTTGGGCACCCACCTCCCACATGGGAGGTCCCGGGTTCAGTTCCCGGTGCCTCCTAAAGAAGACAAGCAGAAAATGAGTGGACACAACGAGCACAAACAGCAAGCAGACAGATAACGGAGCTATCTCAGGGGAGAGGGGGGAAGACCAGCTCAATTAAAGGCAAAATAATAATAATAAAAAGGCAAAGCCATAAAAGGCAAAGACAGGTGAAATGTTCCAGATTGAAGAAACTAAAAAAACATGACAACTAAATGCACTAATCCTTGACTGGATACTGGATCAAACAAATTTTCTTTTCTTTTTGTTAAAGAGGATATTTGGAACAAATGATGTAATTTGAATATGGCCTGTAGATTAGATAATAGTGTTATATCAACGTTAATTTCCTGATTTTGATAGCTGTACTAGTTATTCATGAAAAAGTCCTTGGCTCTTAGAAAATGCACACTGAAATATTTAAGGGTAAAGGGACATCATGCCTGCAATTTACTTTCAAACAGTTCAGGAAAAACAAAATAACATGTATATATATAAATAGAATGAAAAAGCAAAGGAGGTAAATGTTTTAATATCTGGGGAATCTAAGTAAAGAATATACGGGAATCTTTTTGTACTACTCTTGCAACTTTTCTATAAGTCTGAAATTATTTCAACGGAAAAAGTAAAACAAAATCATTTAGTATATTTAAACCAGTTATTGCTTAATACTTTTTGCGAGAACCTTATCAAGAGAGCACACTCAGCAGTGCTCGAACACTACCACTGTCTATCTCACTACTCACCACCTTCTGCTACAAACTACTCCATCCTTAGACAGGCGTGATTGTTGGAGAATTCTTCCTTATACTGAGTTAGAATCTAGCTCTGTGTATTTCTTATCCATCAAACCTATGTGCCTTTTCCTGTGGTTGCAATGTTATTTCCCTAAATCCTCTCAAAGGCTTTCTATCATCCTGTAGGTTTAATTATAACACATTCTTTTTTTCTTTCAGGTACCAAACTTCTCACTCTCATTTCTCACTTTTGTATATTATTTTCTTCACTATAAAATGCAACAGATGGACTAGATGACTTCTAAGATTCTGTCAAGAATCTGTGAGCATCTCAGAGGCCAGGATGGTTGTTGCCTAGCACCAACATGTTGTAAATGAGGAGTACTACATTTTTCAGATTGAGCAAACTTCGAAATCTAACATACTAAAATCAACATTTATATGCTATTCTCCAATGACCAGATCAGATTTAATGCCACAGATTAAATGCAACCTTCTAAAATCTGAATAAGAAATCACCCTTACATTTCTATATATTTTCTTGTAATCCAATATAACTTTAGGAAATAGCTGCTACTGAAAAATTGTGGACAAATCAAAAATTGCCTGATTTACAGTTTTGAATCCATTTGTAGGTATCCCATCAATATCTGTTTAACTGAACTATTACTTCCTTACATTAGTCATACCTTGACCTGCCCGCAAATTAATTGGAATAGCCAGTCGGGGAGCAGACCAACATCTCATGTAAACAGTCTCTAGTGACAATAGTTCTGCTTAAGGAATCACAAGATCAATTCAGTTCCCTATTTTTTGCTGTTGTTTTGTTTTTCTGTTTTTTTGATGAGTGAAGTGGGGCACAGGCAAGGTAATAAACTATCCAGAAGTTACACAGGGGGTTAGTGGTAAAGATGGACCTAGAACTCAAGCTTTAAGCCTCCTCTGTTAGAGTATACTACATCACTCTCCAACTTGATACTAAAACACTTCTTTTAAGGATAATTTTTTCATTATATCCAAACGTACAATTGTTACTCTATCGCATTTTAAGGGACCCTCTAGAAATTAAGGGTGTCTTGCTCTCTTTATCTGTAAAACATAACATATAACTTGGATATAAAAAACAAGAAATGATTTATTTATAAAGTTTGTATTTTATTTCTGATCTTTGTACTAGACCTGCTGTCCATTTTGTGTGTTTGAGAAACAAAAGTCTTTTGTTTATCTCTTTCCTAATTTAATTAAATCACACCTATTTAATAACATATAGTCCTTTAAAAGGGAATTCTGGGATTCTTATATACTGTTGACTTAGAGATAATAGAGACAGCTCTTGAAGGTTAAAGACCCAGGATATTGAAATATAACTGAAGACTCTTAAGATACACCAATGTATTGTAACATATGCTGAGGAAACCTTACCTTAAAAAAGCTAACTTTTTAAGGGAATTCTTTTGGGATGCGAACAATTTCTCTCTAATTTATTTGCTTTGTATCTCTCTAAACACCGACAGGCTGAATTTGTGGAAAATTAGATATACTAATATTAATAGGTTCTGTAGTTTAAATGTTATACATTCTATAGTAAGTACTATAGAATCCTCAAAAACAATGCTAGCCAAATTATAAAGTAAATTTATGTGTTGAGTAGTGTGGTAAGGAGTTGATTCTGATAACCCTGGTGGCAAGAATAGAAAGTATTTAGAAAATGCAGATAGATGAGGGAATTAGAGGCACAGAAAGATACAACTTTCTCTTATTTAGGGTAGCTTATTCTAGGAATGAGAAAGCAGTTGTAAGAAATTGCTCTAAAAGGTAACAACAGTAAGAAGATATTAGCTCTCAAATAATCTGAGAGAGTGGGGACAACATAAGAAAATTCTGGAATAGCTTGTTACTCAATTACTGCTCACTTAAATGCTCTTAAGCATTGTTTTAGAGTGCTACAGATATTGGTCAGAATAACTGTGTATTTCTGATTTCTTATATCCACTGATTTCCTCCAAGCTAATACCTCACCTAAAATTTTAAATTTTATGACAGGTGAACATATTAATTAGAAAATATTTTTTGTTTTCAGATGTACAAAAATGTTTCAACTGAAGACACTCTTCCAAATTAGGGTTTAATTTTCCCACAAAGTCTAATGAATGAGTTTTTCAAATCCAAATAGGCATTTTCTTTACATGCATTATTGTCTTTAATGGTACAGGTTACTAAGACTAAGACTAAGAAAAAAAGCCAAAATCAAAGCGATATATAAAATGCCACACATAAAGCCAGAAAAGTAAACTACTATGATCCATTAGACGGACAAAGTGAGTTACCTAACAGGTAGAGGAGGAAAACTAAATATCCTAAAAACAGCTCCTACTATTTCTAATGCTATTTTAATTACATCTGTGATTATACTTATTCTTTTAGGACTTCTTTTGGGGGGCTTATTAATATAATACATCTTTAAAGGTTTTCTAAAATAATACCATGAGATTTTTCAAAACAAAATGGTTCATTTTTGTCGCTGTTCATTTTAATTTTGTGACAAGAGGGTGAGCATCATTATATTTCATGTATAAGAAAGGAGTTCTGGCTTCAAAAACCACATGATATAAAATATATAATCAAAGATGCACTAGTAAGCTACCAACTGAAATTCAAAAGTGTAATTCATTAATAGGTATAATTACAAAAATCCTTCGTAGATAAGTTTGCAATTAGTTATCTACCAGACAGTTTAATTGTCATAATTGGTAAAGGTAATTTTATACCCAAGGTATAGCCTCTTGAAATAAGAGCAAAAAGAGAAAAAAGAAAACAAAGATTCCTTATTATTCTACATTTTGAAAACAGTAGATTAAATAAAACCTCCGAACATGGAAATATTAAACATTTCATGAAATTATACATTTTAAAGCTTTTAGCATCAAAAAGACATCTGTATTGGAACCAGCCTAAATGTCTAGTAATAGCAGATTGGTTGAATAAATCATAGTATACTAGACAGGGGCTTACCATAAAGTTAATAGCCTCTGGGTTCCACACCATCATGAGCCCCTTCCAAGGCATATATCTAATTTTAAAAAATGTTTTATTAAAGTATAATAAGCATACACAAAAGAACATATATAATAAGTATATGGCTTGAGGAATTTTCACATATCAACACACCGAGATCAAGAGAAAGAACATTACTAGCACCCTGAGCTTCTTCCCGGTCACTACTCAGCTCACCCAAGATAACCATTACATGGTCTACTAAGAGCATAAAAGCGCTATGTTGGCCTGACTCCTTTCACTCAACTTTGTGTTTGAGAGATTTATCCAGATTCTGGTAATTGGAGATCATTTTCATTGCTAAATAATATTCCACAATATATTTATCCACCCTAGTGTTGATAGGCCCTTGAATCTCCTTTTGTATTTGTTATTACTTATCACTTTTCTTAACAAAGCTTTAGCTCCTATAAAAGCAAGATGTGCTATTGGGAAAATCCATAAAAAGTTCTTATATTCCTTTTAAGTAGGGTGACAGAAACATTGGTTCAAATGTGTTTAGGTTTGAATTAACATTACACTACAGGAACTACCTTTCTAACATACATGGTATTTACAAAGGGGTACTAGAAGGGGAGAGAGGGACTTTCAAATTTATCATAGGATTAAAAAATGGAGTGAGAACCAAGAAATCTTATCATATCTCTACTTTTGTCATTAATTAACTTTTAAAACTTTGGTCAAGTTCCTATATCACTATGGGCCTCAGGTGGTTGCCATATTTTTAAAACAGAAAGGCTGTAATCTCAGAAGTCACTTTCAGCTCTAAAGTTCTTAAATTCTATTACCTGGACAATAATGATAAAGGACAGTATTTATCTTTTTTTTTTTTTTTTTTTTTTTTTTAAACTAAAAGAGTATTTGAGGCGCAATTCACCCTGGAGTACGACCACGGTCCATGCCTCTGCATGGACTGTGTACATTATTTCCTTGTTTCCTTGTTTCTTAATAAACTTTTTACTCCCTTGCCTACCCTAAAAAGAAAGACCTTTTTTTAAGGGAGCAGATGCAGCTCATATGGTTAAATATACCTGCTTCCCACATAGGGGTTCAATCCTCAGTACCTCCTTTAAAAACAAAAAGAGTATTTGAAAATCCTAATAACGTATTATGCCATTTTTTCATTATGGTCTCATTCATATTCCAAATATTTAGCAATAGACAGATACTTTTTAGCAATAATTTTTCCTATGTGACTTTTAAAAAGAAATTTGCAGATAATTCTGGGCTAAAAAATGTCTGCTTATTTTACTAAAACTTTTAATAATATTGAGAAATTAATTATATGAAATACATGCAAATGTTGAAGAAAATATTTGGAAAAGCATAATCCTACATATCTATATGCCACTACCACCACCTCCATCCCTAATGATCACTTCCCAAAGTTAGAAATTCAGGTATCTTTTTAAAAAAATTATAGAATTAGTAATAATTCAGTTACTTCTAAAGACTCACAGAGACTGGTAGTTTCCTCACTTATTCTATAAGATTCTCAATTGAGTTGTGGTTACAAAAAGGGAGTAATGGGTAATAAGCTATAAAGTAAAAAAGTACTTTAAAATCCAAAAAAGGATAGTGACAGAGGCAAAAATAAACTTTGGATGTGGAGTCTCCATTAAAAAAAAGTAGTGAACAGATAGGGAAGTGAACAATTTGGGTAAAAGAAGTTCAAAGAGATATTTGAAAATCAGAATGACAGTTTTATTTAGATTTGCTAAAGATAAAGGAAGTAAGTCAAAGTAAAAGTGATAGGTTTAGCATTGTCCTATTTCCAGTACAAGAAAAAGTCTGGAGGAAGAATCATGCACTTCCCAAAGTTTAAAGAATCTATTTAGAGAGGTGAGAAAATAGTTTTAACAGACAGTAGAAAATTTAAAGCACAGATTAAGACTTGTAGAAACAACAGACTATGGTTATGCTTCAAAGATGAAGATAATTAAACCAAAGAACTTTCATGACTTTTAGGACAATACAATTGTATTTTCACATATATTGATTAAAAACAAATACACAAAATGTGATATAAAAACAAACACCCATGATTTTGTATACAGCTCTCACAAGTGAATATGTAACACTGTCACTTGTTTCTTTTTCCTACGTGGACAATAAACTCTTCTAATGACAGCATATCAGTTACTACTATTACATAAATAAGTTCTTCTTTTAAATTTAATTCTTATAAAATCAATACAAAAATTTCTGAAAACAATATGTACTTTAAAATACATGTTCCCTTTCATTCAAAATAAAATATCTCCATATAAAACTTTATAGTTAAATTTAGAGAAGATAAGATCCATAGTCTAAAATATGGGGAGCCCTACACATTTAACTATTGTTTTTAGGTAACAAGTAATGCTTTAAGCTAAAAACAAACAAAAACCCACTTTACATTATCTTAGGAAATTAACCCTAAACAATGTTAGTCCTGTCTTTCTCTTATTCTTCTATTAGAATTTTCTATTTTATGACTATTCAGAAACAAAGAAAATTAGAACTCATTATACAAACTAATTTATTCATCTACATGTAAAATTTTTTCTTTTAGTCATTAGGTGTCTCCCTTTATCATCAGAAGAAACAAATCATAGGTAAGAAGAGAAAACTTCCTTTCTGCAAATGTAAATTTAAAAGTTTACTAGTAATATGAGATTACTATCACTTGTTTGGAGTTTGATTATTTTCTGTCAGTAAAATTAGTCCTGTGAGGAAAAACATGAATATTTTAAAATTTGTTTACTTTTAAACCCAAGTTTGCTTTCATTGCTCTCCTAATCAAAGTAGATTTAAAATGATCTCCATGAAAAGAAGTGAAGACTTACCACTTTATGAAAGGTTCTTTTCCGTAAGGAGATCAGGATTTTTCCTTTTCCTTTTCTTTTTTGAGTAAATAGACATCAGAGTCTTTAGGGGGTAAACTCACTGAATTAGATATATTTTAAAGGACCATTGTTGTATCTTTAAAACTCTAGCTTTCTTAATATCTATAAGGACCGCAATACAAAGATTACTTTGAAAAGGAGACAGTCAACTTCGATTTCATACTACTTTTCAAAAAGAGGCCAGCGACATCTTTCATGCCTGCTTACTCTGAAAGAATAGTGTCTGTTTTCCATACTTTCCCCCCTACCTTTTAATTTTCACTTTTTTATACTATGGTCTATTTAATCCAGCAATAAAATAAATCCAGCAATAAAATAAATGCTGAGGAAAAATTGTCATTCTTCAGGCAGAAAGAGAAATGGTTAAGTAGGTGGAAATGTAGACCCATATTATAAAGATTAATAAAGGTAAGGCTCAAAGACCATCACTTAGAGGAATTTCCAGAAACTGTGCCAGATGTTTATAGTACCTTCAATTTAAATGGTAAAATAAAAGAAACAATGTATGAAGTATAGAGAAAAAGAAAAAAATAACACGGAGGGATACAATGAGGGACAATTATGACAGCAAGATATATTATTTACTACCATCTAACTAATGACTAAAATCAACATGATTGGTTTCAGCTTCCTTGTTCCAATGAACAGTTAAGATAAGCAAAGTTCATTTAAAACAAGGAAAACCTACCAACTGGTATCTTTAAATGAGTATAAAAAAACAAAACAAACAAAACAAAACAAAAAACCCATCACATTTTGAAGAATTAAAAAGCATAAATGTAAGCAGGCATAGTAGGATTTCAAACTATAAGCCTATAAAGTTTAGAATGGCTTTTGTTTTAATAGTAATACTACAGAAGGAAAAGAACTTGAGTTCAATACATAAATATCTTTAGCTTATGTGTTTTGAACAGTTAGGTGATATTTGTAGGTAGGTGATCTCTGTGAAAATTTCTTCTTATAATCTGAACCCACAAAGGAAATCAATCAATCACCATTTCTCCCAATATTGTTTGTGGTCATGCTCCCCACACAAAATTAACTGAAAAAAAATTTTTAGATAAAAAATTTCCTTTTAGAATACATATTTCCTAATATATTCCTAAATATAAGCCATAAAAGTATTCCTCTCATTAAAAAAAAAAAAAAAAAGCAATGAAAAATTTCAGAATACTTTTCGCCTCTAAGTACATAAAGATTCTTTATATATTTATATTAGAACAGAAATTCTAAAATAATGAAATACTGACCATCATCTCTTAGTAATTATTTCTTTTTTCAAACCACCATCCCCTAACCAAGGAAGTAGAAATCTGATTTATGCAGGAAAGTTCATGGGTAAGATAATATATATATGCTTCATAAAATGATTATCTTAACAAGTAACAAGTTATATTTGTAATTTATAAAAATCATCTAATATTTATTCTATTGCGTTTCTTTTCTTTTTAAAAAAACTGCTCTAAAACTTTCAGTACAGGTATAATCTATAACAAGTAAGGATATCCAAAAATGTTACTTTAATCTGTCCCTAGGATTTTTTATATTCTTTAAAGTGTCTGTAAAATTAATTGCATTCCTGAGTTCCACTCAAATAAATAAAAACAGTAACAAGTATATTTTATATGATAAGCTCATAAGCTTTAAAAATTCACTAAGAGCTTGGCAATAATATTTTCAGTGCATTTTACTATTACTTATCGATCCTAATGCACTTGACTTATCTATAGAGATAAAACTTATCTTGACCTTGCTCAATACAAATAGCCTGGACTAAAACCTGGGATGGCCTCCCTGGGAAAAAACAGTGATAATAGTTAGCAAGATGAGACAAGAACTGTAAGTACTCAGTACAAATGCTTCAACAAAATGCAAATTTGTTTTATTCTTGCTTTGGTGGTAAGAAACCAGAAAACAATGGTTTTATATCTATAGATAAATAGCATTAAGATATTTTCTCTAATAAACTTAACATAGTTTAACCAAGAAACTAGTTTAAACTCTTTGTAGTATTATTCTGTATATGGTCCTTCAAAACATGTGGCCCCATCTGTCCTAGATGTACCTAAAGCAGAAAGGAATATGGGACTAATATGAGGAAGGAAAAAAACTAGCATGCCTTCCTTTGTGGGCATCTATTAAAACTTAGGGGGAAAATGACAGAGAGCTTTCTGAGGGTGTATATAAATTTTTTTAGCTCAGACTTTATTCTAATTCCACTAAAACTTTTTAATTCTAAAATTATATTTATAGTGACTAATGCATAAGATATTAAAAAATGCTTTTTAAAAATTACATGGAAGGTTCCCTTACCAATCTTACTCCTCTCTCAAGTTTCACCCCTATATTTTTATTGTCAAAGTAGACAGTCAAGCAAAAGTTAAATAATCTATTTTGCTTCCCTCAGTCTGTGATACACAAAGTAGGCCAGTAAAAGTAAGCCCTTCTACACCTTTTAAAATAAAAGCCTCATTTGAAATAAACACAATTTTTACAGAGTCAATTTGACCCTTAACTATTTCAGAAAGTTAAAAAGCAAAAACAAAAAAAAACTTACTGAGGAACATGCTAGTTCCCTAATTCCACATGGCTACCAATTAAAGATTAAAAAAATAAACCAGTAAGATTCCTAATTCTCAAATACTTTTCTTTTAGAAATATTAAAAGAGAATGAAATTAATTCTAAATACAAATTATTACTCATAACTTTTAAGTACCAAGAAAATTATACAGGAAATAATCTATAATTTGATTTGAAATAAGATTAATTTGTTTTTAAACCACTTATGGAGACTTTGGGATTTATGGATGGATTATAAGTCTATACATTATACTGCTGACAACTTAAAATTCAGGCTTGGATTCTCCCAAAACATTTCCCAACGTAGCCAGGCAGTGAACGCACATTTACTGTCATTTATCATAACATTTATGTTCTTTAGGGAAGAGAGGTGTAATTTTAATTATGCTTTAATATTTGCTATTTTAGTAGTTAGATATGTATATCAATATTGTATGATTTTAAGGAAGCATGAAAAAGAAATCATCCAGAGAGTTTGCTAAGTAGATCAGTGGTTTACTTAAGCAGTATACTAATGTAGATACAATTTTGAAAATCCTGCAAGAAATAGTTGTACTCTATTATTACTCAGGGCACCTGAACACAAGATATTATTACTACAGCACATTAACTCTGCTATTTCTCAAGATAGAACTAGGGATTTTAAGCACTCTCTATCAAATAATATGCCCAGGGCACCTAAATAAAACATACTGTCATTTTATATATTTCCAACTACAATACTGCTTTAGTGCTGATAAACAGCAATACACAACTTTCTATCTTTTAATAGGTGACAGTTTTTGGCACTGGCTATAGATGAATACAGACTAGAAAAAAATAACACCATCCGCATACTCTGCCACAAAGAATAGGCTCCATTGCTAATTATACAGGGAACTGATTTTAATTACACAGAGAATATTGCTTTTAAAAACATTTTCCAAACTGCAAAGGCGGTCGGGGGTAGTTAATGAAGCAACAAAACATTTGTATCATGTTACAACAGTGCCCTCTTCTGGTAAGTGTAAAGCTTTGCGGGGGGAAAAAAGACATCTAGAAAAGAAAGAACCTTTAATTATAGATATTTTAAATAATGAAACTCAGCTTGTGACACCTTAAACTAAATCAATGTTTAACATGACATTTTAAAAGTTTCAATCTTAGAAAATTTTTAAAAAATATCGAGTATTTCTGTAAGAAGAATACTCTTGCTTTCAGCATCAATTAACAATCTATGCTTAGCACCTGGCTCTCAATAACAAAATAACCATCACTGCTAATATAGTTTCTTTGTTTCAAGTAAAAACTCGACCACTTATGAAAGTCTGATTCACAAGAAATCACAATACAAGATTTAACATAATATGTACTTGGAAATCTTTAATCTTTTTTGTAAGAGAGAAAACTTTTTCTTCCTTAAACTTTTTATCTTGAAATAATTTCAAACTTCAAGGACAGTTAGCAAAAATAATACAAAACCCTGAATACAGAGAATTCGATCATACCCCCTCCCCCCAGATCCACCAATTTTAACATTTTGCTGCATTTGCCATATAATTCCATCCATCCATCTATCCATCCATCCATAGATAGGATGCTTTTAAAAAGTGAATTGATAAAGTTTAAAAACAAGTACATTAAACAGCTATTTTTAATCTTCAGCAAAAATAAACTATGCACTATGCCTATAACTGAAGAAAACTCCCTGTTGCCTCTCATTATGCAAACAGATTATTTCTATCACAGATACATACCATCTAATGGAAATTATATTTTTAAAATTGGTTTAAGAACTTCATGACTGTAAAGGACACCAATTTGTTTTTACATAATATGCAACTCTGAGCTTCAAGAAGGTTAATGCCTAGAATACATTCTTTTAACAATTTAAGTATGGGGGTGGGTAGGGGTGTGTAGAGGAAGGGATCAGGAACCTAGCAGCCAATAGCAGAAAATTGTCAGGCCAGATGTAATGTCTTTGGTGAGGGGAGGATTGTTTGAGAGGTCCAAGGAAGGGACTTGGAGAAAAAAAGAGAAAGAAGCAGAGAATGCGGAGTGCTTTAGCTAGATACGGACCAATAAAAACTTTCAAGTAAGAAAGTTTTGTTGATGGTTAACAAGGTCACCATCTTGATTCTTCTACAACAAAAGACCACGTTCCTCACGAAGTTTAACAGTCATGTTTCCAATTTCATATTGGAAATCAGAAGAGAAATAGATTTATACCACAAAAACTGATTTTTATAATGAACTGCCAGAAAGTATCTTCTATTAGGCAATTCCCATGTAAAGAAATTATATATAAATTAGCCACCAGAAGAAAAAAGAAACAAAAATTTTGAAAGCAGCAGAGAATTACATTAGATGTAAAAATGAAGAGAATAAATCTAGATGGAGTTGAAGATTTTTTAAAAAGATAAACTTTCTGAAAAAGTCAGAATTGGTTTCTGATATACAGCCGTTTCAAAGTACAACAACGACTGATGAGAATTTCAAACTTAAAGGGGAGAGAGTGATGGATTACAAAAAGGAAAGGATCCAATCGACTATTCTTGGGATCAAAGTTTTATCATTTCCTAATCAAAAGAATAAGTTCAAAATTAAGCCTCTATTGTACAAGAAGAGAAGAAAGTTAGTCCTTCAAGCTTTTTTTTTCCTTGCTGATACCCACTTAACTATTTGTGTAGTATTACAGACTGTCTTTCTCGTCTCCTCCTCATCTAAAAACAGATGGGGAGGGATGCTCACCTGAAATCCTTAAATTTAAATGTGGATAAAATGAGATGAAATGTAGTCCAAAGAATTTAACCCCCTGAAAATTGTTTCTTATATTGGGCTAACCAAAATTCAGGAGTTAAGCATGACAACATTGGCAAAGGATAAAAAGGAAAAAAATACAAATAGCGCATGCAAAATATAACCATTTAACACCCATAAGCCTGGCAGAGATCAAAAAGAATAAAAATCCCCATTACTGACTCAGGTGGAGGGCACTAGGTACTCTCAGGCACCAGTAGCATTGCCCACTGGTAAAACCTCTCAGGAGGGCAATATGGAAAATGTATCAAAAACCTTAAAAGTATGGCTACCCTTTGTATTAACTCAGGAATTCTACTACTGGGATTTCTCTTAAGGCAATCATTAGAAAGTAAAAATAGATATGAGATCACGGATATTAAAGAAAGCAAACTAAATGTCCCAACAGGGAACTATGTAATGAATTAGAACAAACCTATATAATGCTGCCATTAGAGTAATGTTACAGGCATGGAAAGGCATTTACAGTAAAATAAGAGGGGGAAAAAGCAAATTAGAAAATAAGTTTTCTACAAGTAATATAGAATCATATAATTTCAAAAGACTTTATTTTTATTTTTAAAACAGGAGTGGGACATGAGAATATAGTACAAAACCCCTGGATTAACAAACAAAATAGGGAATTGTTTCTATGATGTCTTAGCTTATGCTCTGAATTCTGGATCAGATGATTTGAGTTTCAATCTTGTTCAGAAAACAATATGTAGTTAAGATTAGATGTATGAATTCTGGGGTCAGATCTTCTGAAGTTTAAATCCCATAAAACATGGCTGCTAAAGGGTTGCTCCAGAATTCAAACCCAAGACTGTGTACCTGCAAAGTTTATGGTTTTAACCACCGTTAGACTGCTTCCACTCCTAATTGGTAGCGATGGTTGTGCTGTGGTTGTTCTATTGTTGGGTGATGATTTTCTATTGTTCTACTTTCAGAACATTTCACTTGTCAAACAATATGATAAAAATCTAAATCTTTGTTTTGGCTAACAAATATACCAAACTTCCTTCCTATTCAAAGCTGTGCAAGGCCTTCACCAATAAATTAGTAGCAATCCTGTCTCCATCATATTTAAACTCTATATGGGCTAAGTGTGTCCCTTCCTCAAATTCTATATATACTCTAGCACACTGCAGATCTAGTAACCGTTAAGCACAGCATGGCTAATTCAGAGCTAGCGTGTGATTTTTAAATGAGTCAGTGAATACTTGTTTTTGAGCTCCAGTTCAAACACTGGGCTTCCTGCAACCTCAGCATCAGCATTACAATTCTAGAGGAAATGAGTGACTAAGTAGTAATTCCTTACTCTAAAACATAAAATCGTTTTTATGTATATACTTGAAATCGCCTTTTTCAAAGCTGCTTTCCTCAGTGTGGAATTTAAACTGTATATGGATCTAAAATTTAATTTATCTTTTAAATTTGGGGTTATCATTTCAGGTAGATTAAGTTTCAGAGTGTAGCATAAAAACAAATTAATAAACCTCTTTTCAGTCCTCAACCTAAGCATCAACTTGATACACTTAACACTATAGGGTTTTCCTGAAACTTACCTCTAATGGGCTTTCTAGGTTCTCTTTTTACTCGTCTGTCAACTTCAGCTTTTTCTGTAGTGATATTTGCTTTCTAGTAACTTAAAAACTCTTCAGTGGTTTCCCACTGCACTTAAAATAAAATCCTCATTCCTCCCCCTGATGACTCGATAAGAACTGGCCACTGCCTCATCTTATATACTACCTTCTCTCTCAGGAGATTCTACACGTTTTGGCTTCGTTTCCGTCTCTTGAAAACATCACATTTAATCTTACTCTGCAGCTTTTGTGCTAGCTCTTTCTTTTGTCTAGCACCCTCTTCTTTCTTGATCTTCATGACTGGCTCTTTGTTGTCATTGAGATACCAGCTTAAATGCCCCCTTCTAATTCCATGATCATACCCCTGTTTCAATTTTTCTACATACACAGCACATGCCTAGCAGCATTGCCTACTGTCTTATTTGGTGACTTTGAGCCCACACTAGAATATAAGTGCCATGGAAGCAGCATCCTGTCTATTTTATCTCCTGCTACCTCCACAGTGCTTAGAACAGTGATGGTAAAGAGAGGTATTTGTTGAAATAACTAAATTTAACTTTTTAAAACTAATTATAAAAACAACATATGCACACTGATGAAAACTTAGCATAAGGAAATCATTTTAAAAAATTACTTTACAACCCAAACAAAACTGCTATTAGCATTTTGGTATATCTATCCCTAAAATGGCTCTCAAGTGTTCTTAACTACTAATAGGAAAAGATTGAGAAGATACACTAAGTTAAAAAACAAACAACAACAAAAAACAAGGTGTGGAACAGTGACATCATATGCTATATTATGTGTAAGAAATGGTAGGGAGGGATAAAATATAGTTGCTTTTCTCTGCACAAATAAACACTGAAGAGATATGAGAGAAACTAATAAAAGTAAGTAGTTACAGGGAAGAGAAGGAATGAAATGGAGAGGGGACAGGATAGGAGAAGCCTTCTCAAAGTACACCATTTCATGTTGTTTTGATTTTTGAACTAGGTGAAAATATTGCCCAATAAGAATGAAGAAATACTTTTACTTACTAACTTTTCTATTTTTCTGAGGAAATTCCTAAATCTAGATGAACCCAATGGCCACTTTCCACATGCTTGCCTCCAAACTGTTAGATACTGTTAAAGGGAAATAATATAATTGAGGCCTGTTACAATTACCAGCCTCAAATTAGGCCTTTAACACAGTTCAATCATATTGTACATTGCTACTTAGCTTGCTTCCCTACTTTCTGAAATATTATTTCAGACCTTCTCCATTCTCCTTAAACTGCTGACTTCCATTCCCCACTAATTTCACTGTTAGGTCATCATTTGATATCATACTTCACTCACAAGCCATCAATTGGTAATTCCCCCCAATCACATTTGCCAAATATAAGAATCCACTTTTTTCTCTACTGAAGTTCTCCTATAACAAAGAAGAAATGTCTTATCTAAGAGAATCTCTCCACACATGTACGGCCAACTGATTTTCAACAAGTGAGCCAAGGTAATTCAATAAAGAATGGATTGTTTTTCTACAAATAGTGCAGGAACAACTGGATATCCATATGTTAAAAAAAAAAAAAAAAAAAAAAAGGGACCTCAACTCTTCTCATACTATACCCAAAAACTAACTCAACATGGATCATACACCTAAATGTAAAACCTAAAATTATGAAACTTCTAGATGAAAATGTTGGGGAAAATCTTTGTGATTGTGAGATCGTGGGTTAGGCAAAGATTTCTTAGATAGGACACAAAAAGTGCAAATCATAAAATTAAAAAAATGATAAACTGGACTTCAGCAGAATTAAAAACTTATCCTTGAAAGACACTGTTAATAAAATGAAAAGGTAAGCCACAGACTGAGAGAAAATATTTGCAAATTACAAACACTATAAAGAACTGGTATGCAAAGAACTCTTAAAATTCAATACTAAAAAGACAAACAAGCCATATGAACTTAGCCATTCTACTCCTAGGCAGTTACCCAAGAAAAATGAAAACATATCTTTACACAAAAATCTGCACGAATGTTCAGAAAAGCTCTATCCATAATTGTCAAAAACTTTTGAAACATTCTATATCCCAATTGTGGTGGTAGCTGCACCACCGTACACATTTGTCACAACTCATAGAACTGTATATCTAAAATGGGTAAATTTTACAGTATGTAAATTATAACTCAATAAACCTTACCTAAAAAATAAAAAAACAATTTCTCCATGTGTGTTTCATATCTTGTTCTCATTTTAGGAAATACACCCAGATCCTTCCAAACAGCATTCAAACATGCCCTGGTTTCTCCAATCTTTAAAAAAATCTAAAATCTTCCCATGCTCTTTTTTCCATCCATCCACTGCCAGGTATGAACCAATCTCACTATTCTCTTTCACAGCTAAGTTTAAAACAAGGTGTCTAAATGTCTCTGCTTTTTTTATTAAAATTCACTCTTTTAAAAAATTATTCTTGAAAATTCTGGGAAAATGGTGGTAGCAGTAGTAGCATAATTTTTGAATCTTCCTAAATCCCCACATGAAAATAGCAGAACAATGAGATAGCAAAATCAAAAATCCATTGATAACATTTACAACAAAACTAGAGTATAAGGTATCTCCACCAAGTTCAAAATACAAGCAGGTGCAGTCAAATGACCAAAAGACACAAGACCTGTCTATTTCAGTATCTGTTCTGGAAAAGTAGAGGAAAGCAATAGAGCATTTGATTTAACCTGAGAACAGAAGAACCCTCATAATAACCAACAAATATTCATTGGAAAGTGCAGGTGCCAATCCAAGAACAGTAGCTGAAACTGGGAGGAGTTCTGCCCACTTCAATACCAGAGAAGTCCCAGCGCCCTGCAATAAGATGTGAAGTGGCTAGAGAAGTCTAGCCTCTGTGAACTCTCAAAAATGACCTGCCAGGACACCTTTCTAGAACAAAGCCCCACCAGGAGGAGAATCTCCCAAGAATGGAATGCAACTTGAGCAGAACAGGGACAACAGAGATGAAAAAAGGTAAGTTCATATAAAGGTGGGGGAAAGGGAACACTGCCAGAAAACCTCAGAAAGCAAGTTGTTATATTTCTTAATACTACATGAAAATACCAAGTGAATTCTGGGATGTTAGAAAAGCTACCCGAACCAAGTCGTCTTCTACAAGTTCAAGAAAACTAATCTCAACAAAAATATTCATCAGAAAAATATCAAGGTCAAAAACTATACAAAATTACTATAAGAAAAAAAAGAGAAGCAGATTAACATCCTACTGAAAATGAACACAAAACTGAAAGACATACTGAAAAGTAAAGAATTCAAAAACTCAGAAATGAAGTGAGAAGTAAAATATTTAGAAATTTTTTAAAAATTATTTTAGAAACAAAGTCTAAACTAGAAAATAAACACAAGAAATAATGCCTTAAGAGAAACAGGAAATGAAAAGGAGATGTTTGAAAATAAGAGAGAAATTAAGGAATTTTAAAAGAATATAAGAAAAATGACAAATAATGATGAATAGCAAAGAATCACCAACATTTGCTTAATAGGAGTTCTTAAAAAAGAAAGTCAAAGTAAAGGAACAGATGAAACCTGTTATTTGATTTACATAGGGAAATGCAAATCAAAGCTACAATGAGATATCATTTCACATCTATTAAAATGGCCACAATTAAAAAGACAGAGAACTACAAGTGTTGGAGAGGATGCAGAGACAGGAACACTTATTTACTGTTGGTGGGAATGTAGAATGGTACAGCCACAGTGGAGGACTGTTGGCAGTTCCTAATGAAGTTGAATATAGATTTGCTACGTGACCTGGCAATACCACTACTGGGTATATACCCAGAAGTACTGAGGGCAGTGACACAGACAGACATCTGCACACCAATGTTCATAGCAGCATTATTCACGATTGCCAAAAGATGGAAACAACCCAGGTGTCCATCAACCACTGAATGGATAAACAAACTGGTAATATGCACAAGATGGAATATTATGCAACTGCAAGAAGAAATGAAGTCTTAAAGCATATGAAAACATGGATGAACCTGGAGGACATTATGTTGAGTGAAAGCAAGCCAGACACAAAAGAACAAATACTGTATGATGTTCTACTATGAAATAAATCTCATGGAGTTCATAACTTGAATATGGGTCACCAGTAAATAGAATGAGGTTAGAGAATGGAAAGCTGAGGGTTAATTTGTATAGAATTGGTAAAAAGGATGTGTGTTAATCTTTGGAAATGAATAGAAAAGGTGAAAGTACAACAGAATGTTTGTAACTAGCAGTACTATTATATGGGTATGACAGTGGTTTAAAGAGAAAGTCTAAGGTTATGTGTATTACTAAAGGAAAGCTAAAAAATGTAACATGGGACTGTATATTGCTTGTGAAATATGAACATGGGTTAAAAAAAAAAAAAGTAAAGGAACAGAACATCAATAACTTAAGGGATAATATCAAAAGGTTTAACATAAGTGTAATTGGAGTCCCAGAAGGAGATGAGAATGGGACTGTGATGGTTAGGTTCATGTGTCAATTTGGCTAAGTAATGGTGCCTGGTAGTTTGGTCAAGCAAGCACTTGCCTAATTGTCACCACGAGGAAATTTCATGGACTTAAATCATTAGTAAATTGTTTATATCTATGGCTGTTTATATCTGCAATCAACTGAGGAGACTGCCTTCAGCAATGAGAGATGTCTCATCCAATCAACTGAAGGCCTTAAAAGGAGAAGTGATGATTTCAGAAGTCAGAAGAGAGAATTTTCATCTCTACTTCTGCTTGGCAGCTCCTCCTGGGGAATTCACTGGGGACCTTCATCAGAGTTCCCAGCTTGCAGCCTGCCCTACAGAATTTGGACTTAGGTACCCCCCCAAGTCATGTGAGAAGATTTTATAAAATTTTATAATATTTATAGAAATCTCCTGTTAGTTCTGTTTCCCTAAAGAACCTAGACTAATACAGGGGCAGAAAAAAATATGTGAAGAAATAGATTGCTGAAAATTTTTCAATTTGGCAAGACATAAGCATACAGATTAAAAATAAAAATAAAAATAAAAATATAGATTTAAAAAAGTTCAGCAAACACTTAGCAGGATAAAAAGAAAGAAAACCACACCTAGGTATGTCATAGACAAATTGTAGAAAACCAAACGAAAAGCCTTGAAAGCTACCAGAGAAAACCAATACATTACATACACAGAACAATAATACAAACAACAGCTGACTTATCAGAAACATTAGTAGTTGAAAGACAGTGGAAAGCACTGAAAAAAAAAAAAAAATCCATCAATAAAGAATTCTATATCCATTAAAAGAAAGTAGGGTTTTTCTGAGATATGGCTTATTCCAGGATTCCAGGTCTGGGGCAGGAAACGTTCAAGATGAGCTTCGAATATCTTGACATATCAGAAAGCAAGAAACCCATCTAAGATCACTAAGATCAAGTCAAAAGGTTCCTACTAGCTAATGGATTAAAACCCATTAAATATGTTTAAACCAATGAGTTCATAATGATATAAAAATTTAATTGGTACCTTCTGTAGGTGACAATGAATCAATTTATTATTTTGAAAACTGAGTAAATAAAAGAATCAAGCATTTATTCTGCCTAAATGAACTATACCACTGGGTACCCAAATAATAAATGATAGGAAGGGTCTCCTTATAAATAATTCAAATATGCAAATGAAAAGTCAGTGTAAAAAAAACAGTACACTCTGGGAAGCAGTGATGGTGAGAGCTAAGCCTTATGCCTGCTTCCCCAGAGCCACAGGGTGACCCCCCAAGGCCACCACGGCAGTGCATGCATGTTGGGTTTACCTTTTCTAAAAGTTGTATCAACATCCACCAAGTTCTTTCATATGTACCATTCCTTCAAATAAAGTAATTTGGTACCAAAACCAGAAAAAACAACAACAAAAAACCCACAAAAAAACCCACAAAAAAACCACTAGCATTGGCAATGCTTTAACTGGGATATGGAAATTTGAGTATTTAATCAGAATAAAACCTTTCCAAAAGCCAAAAGCCCAAACCTAGCTGAAGGCATTGAATAACTACCAAAAGATCTATATGGCTTCCATGAGTTTGCTAACTATAAATGATTCTAAAACAGTTCTAAAGAAGAACTTCTTAAAAAAGGTTCACTAAGCAATATAAGATTTAAACCAAAGCTTAATAAATTCCCTTAAGTATAATGTACATAGCATTATAGAAGCTGGAGTTGATAGGGACCTCAGATTAAACCTAAACCTTTGTCTAAATCCCCTGAGTTTGTTATACAATCTCTCTTTTTTTTTTTTTTTTTTAAATTGGGGAAACAGATTTTCATATATTCTTTCTTTAATTTTAATTTATATATATATTTTAAAGATACTTAGATTACGTAAATGTTACATAAAATATATAGGGCAATATCTCTTCATTGCTTTGCCTTCAAGAAATCTGTTGTTGGTGATGGTGTTGCTGACTAGTCCAGAGATTCCCAAACTGTCTTAGTTCATAGTGCCCTTGTTGTACTGGGGCCAAGAGAAATACCTAACAGTTCCATTTATTAAATAGTTAGGTACAAACAACTTAACTATTTATGTCCTAAAAACTTAGTATATATTTAAATAAGACTATTTATATATTTATAAAGAAAAAATGTGTTTTTTCACTCTTAACTCAATTATTTACTACCTGGATATATGCAACCTGTCAGTAATACACAACTTTTCACACCCTGGAGTCAGATTGGACACAGCCACCTTGATTTCCTGTTTTACCTTGATTTATGAACAGTCCTTACTTTTTTTTTTAATTTATTTTTTAAAATTTATTGAAGTATATCACTCATACATGAACATACATAAACAATAAGTATATAAGTAATAGTTGTGAGCTCACAAAGCAAATATACATAACATCATACAGGGCTCTCATACCTCACCCTACCACCAATATATTGCATTGTTGTGAAATATTTTTAACTAATGATTAAAGAACATCCTCAAAATATTACTATGGACTCCTAGTCGCATGTTTGAACACCAGGAAACCCTTCCAACATGGCCTAGGACAACTCATCAAACAAGATCAAAGCTGTATATCGAAGGCGTAGTCACACTAATTTCACAGCAGATCAGGTGAAAATCCTCATCGATGCTTTCAACCAAAAACCTTACCCAAGTTATGCTACCAAACAAAAACTTGCTTTAGAAATTAACACCGAGTAGTCTAGAATCCAGATTTGGTTTCAGAATCGAAGAGCTAGACACTTACTCCAGAGGAGAACAGAACCTGAGGAAGCCTTAGAATCAAGCCAAGACCAGGGTCAAGTTCACCCTGCAACGGTTCAAGCTACTCTAGGTAGAGAAACCAGACGCTGCTGTACCTCCTATACCTCTTCCCAACTATGCACTCTCATCGAGGCATTTGAGAACAACCCTTACCCTGGGATTGATTCCAGAGAACAACTTGCTAAAGAAATTGGGGTTCCAGAGTCAAGAGTCCAAATATAGTTTCAAAACCGAAGATCTAGATTCCATGGCCAGAGAAAAAGAGAAACTGTTGAGGACCTAGAACAAAGACAAGACCAAGAACAAAATCTCTGAGAGGAGAGAATTCAAGGTCTAAAAACTATCCAAAATATCACCATCTTCACTAGCAACTGTTTGACTTTCCTGGAACCAGAATGAGGGGGCACAGAAACAAGTTTAGTGTCTGATATCATCACCCTGGGCCCCATATATTTCTCGGTCTTCCTTGGAATGCCCCTTTCCTCCGAGACTGCAAAGTCGAGCATCCTGGAAATGGTAAGCAAGACTTCAGGAGGCAGAGAAGTTCCACAGCGCTGCTGACCCAGCTGGCTCTAGTTCAGTAGAACTTGAGGACAGTGAAAAAACTAATACATATCATTTTGCAATCATCAGAGTAATAATTGATTCAGGCAAAAATCATCAGTGTATGTAAAAACCTTGAAAAGAATGTTTTATGAAGAAAATTATATATTGTCTCAAAGAATCTTTCCATAGATTACTTATAAATTACAGAAGGAACATTGGTGAGTTTTCAATGGAGAAATTTGGGACACTCCACCTTAACCAACTGCTTAAAATTCACTTCACCAACAGTTATACAGACTGCCATGAGGTGCCTCCTAATGTGAAGCATGTAAGAAGGACATAATATTCTTTCTGTGGTATTACTGACAAAAGTGAATACATTTAAATAAATAACAAAAACCCAAAGGTGCATAAATTTAATTTAATCATAAGGAACACCAGACAAGCAAAATTGAGTGACATTCTACAAAGTTACAGACATGTACTCTTCTACAATGGATTAATGAATTGCAGTAAGGATGAAGAGAAAGTGTGCTAACTCAGGAAATATTTAGTAAGTAAGTCTCCTGAAGACTTATCTTCTATATGTTGATTGTGCTACCATTTATGTGAGGAAAAGGACACAAATTCAGAGAAATACTGTTTATGCCTAAAATTTCTCTCTAAAGATGCTCAAGAAACGGGTAACATTAGTTATCTCTTGGGAAGAGAGGTGGAGAACTGGGGTGGGAGATAGAACTGTTTTTCACTTTAATCTTTTTTCTTTTTACTTTTTAAAAATTGTGGTACCATATATACAATTCAAAATTTCTAATTTTAACCACTTTTAAGTGTACAGTTCAGTGGCATTAAAAAGGATGAGACTTTATATATCCTGATATAGAATGGTATAGACGGGACAGTGTTAAGGGAAAAAATAAAAGGTGCAGAAAGAATGTGAAAAAAAAAAAAAAATTACTATGAGCCAAAGTATTTTTCCCCAACCTACCCTATTCTTATTATTTTTATATCATTTATACATGAACATACATAAATAATAAGTGTATAGTAAAAGTTGTGAACTTTAAAAGTAAACTTTCATAACATCATACAGGGGCCCCATACATCAACCCTCCACCAACACCTTGCATTGTCATGAGACATTTACTACAAATTATGAAAGAATATTGTCAAATCTTACTACTAATTAATAGTCCTTATCTTACATTTGGTGTGTTCTTCCCCCAACCCACCCTATTATTATTTTTTAAATATATTTTTATGACAGAACTTGTAAACTTACAAAACAATCATGCACATGTGCAGAATTCCCAAACAACACCCCTCTATCAACACACCACACCGTGGTGGGATATTTGTTACAGATTTTGAGATAATATCATCTGGTTATTACCAGGTCCACAGCATACATTTGGCACACATTTTCCATACTCCCCCATTATCAACACAGTACATCTTTGGCATAGATGCACAAATATTACATTATTACTGTTAACCACGCTCCATAGGTCATCCAGTTGTATTTTTCATATGCTTCTCCACATTCCCACCACCCTGCAATACTGATGTACATCTACTCTAGCTCACAAAGGACACTCTTGCATCTGTACCATCAACCACTATTCTCATCCACTTCTGGGTTTACTGTGCTATTCAGTCCCTATATTATTCTCTAGCTTCTTGTCAATTGGCATTTACATCCCTAGACTACCATTTTCAGCCACATCCCCATTTATAAACCAGCTATTACTCACTATAATGTGTTACCATCAACTCTGTACATTTTTATACTTTTACAGTAAAGCTAATTAAAACTTCTAAATACATTAAATATCAGTAGTCCATCTCAGTCCTTCTCTTATCTCCTTTAAGAATCTACCCAGAAAAAAGTAAAAAAAAAAAAAAAAAAAGAATCTACCACCTACCACCAGGTCTTGAAGATATTTTCCTACATTTTCTTCTAGAAGTTTTATGGTTCTTGCTTTTATATTTAGGTATTTGATTCATTTTGAGTTAATTTTCTATAGGGTGTGAGATAGGGGTCCTCTTTCCTTCTTTTGCTATGGATATACAATTTTTTCAGCACCATTTGTTGAATGGACTGTTCTGCCCGAGCTGGGTGGGTTTGACAGGCTAGTCAAAAATCATTTGACCATAGATTTGAGGGTCTGTTTTTTAACCATCAGTTTGGTTCCATTGGTCTATGTGTCTGTCTTTATGTCAGTATCATGATGTTTTTTATCACTGTGGCTAGGTAATATGACTTAAAGTCTGGAAATGAGAGTCTTCAAACTTTGCTTTTCCTTTTTAAGATGTTTCTGGCTATTCAGGACCCCTTACCCTTCCAAATAAATTTGATAATTATGTTTTCCACTTATTTAAAAAATGCTGGTGGAATTTTTATCAGGATAGCATTGAATCTATGTATCAATTTGAGTAAAACTGACATCTTAATGATACTTAGTCTTTCAATCCATGAGCATGGAATATTCTTCCAATTATTTAGGTCTGTTTTTATTTCTTTTAACAATGAGTTGTAGTTTTCTGAATACAAGTATATTAAATCATTAGTTTAATAATCATCACAAAATAATAAATTATCTAGGAAATAGCCATTCATTCATAGACATTTAAGGAGTATCTACATGGGGCTAGGTATTGTTATAAGTGCTAGGAATGAAACAAAGAATAAAGTGGATGAAAATACCTTCTCATGGATTACATTCTGTTGGAAAAAGAGAGACTAAATGAGTAAAAACAGCAAAGTACAGACATAATATGCCACAGAGGAGAAAAAAAAAAAAAGGAATATAACACACTTGGCAAAGGCTTCCCTTCCTGTGTCTTTTCCTCATTCTCAAATGGAGGATGGGCTGAAGTTCCTTTCTGTAGCAAGGGCAAGGTCGGGGTAGGGATGAAGGAGGTGAGACTAGTCCAGTAAACAGTAGGCAGTCCTACCTCAGACATGATTTCAGGACCTGGGGAAGTTGCAATACTGGTTTCCATTACTCTACCAGCCAATCTGGAGTGCACTGAAGAAAAAGTCCATGTCAGGGGATTTCAGAAATCACTGCTGCTATTTTGGATCCCAGAATCCATACAGCAGGGTTTGAAGAAAGGATATGTGTGTGTAGAAGAGGGGTTACAATTTTCAGGAAGGTGTTCCAGAAAGGCCTCAATAAGAAGGTCACTATGAATAAAGGCCTGAGGAAGGCACATACACATACATATATACATATAGCAGAAAGTTCTGGTGTTCTCCCCACCAGGTCTCAAATAATTCAACTTTAATAGTGGAAATATATTTTCAGAATCCTTATGCATCCTCAATTGTCATTCATATTTGTGTGATATAAGATTAGTTAGGAAAAAAAAAAAAGATTAATTAGGAAACAATAAAAACGGATGCAGGGGGTCGGATGTGGCTCAACTGGTTGGGCGTCCGTCTCCGATATGGAGGGACCCGGGTTCGATCCCCAGGACCTCCTGGTAAAACAAACAAACAAACAAACAAACAAACAAACAAACAAAAAAACGGATGCATGGGTACCCCTGTGAGTTCACTGTGTCATCTTGGGGTGCCTCAGCATGGAATGTGGGAACCATATGACTAGTACACTGTCAAAACTTGGTTCTGCCATGTAAGAAATGTGACAGTAGACAATTACTTAACTTCTCTGGGCCTGAGCTTTTTCATCCTAAATAAGGTTAATAGAAGCTACCTTACAAGGTGGCTGTGAAGATTAAACTGATGATGTTTGTGAAGCAATAGGCACAGAATATAGCACAGGGTAGATCTCAAAAGAGTTGGCGCATTCCTAAACTTCAATACATGAACCCCACTTCAAAGAGCCACTCACAAAGTGGATGCCAAGTGCTGCAGCAACAGTATCACCTGCTGTATCTGTTTGAGATATATCAGGTCTTCAGAACCAAGGACTGCCTGAAGGCACTCTATGTCAAAGCTTTATTATAATAATACACAAGAGACGAGCTAAATGTTTTTGCTTATACTGGCATTTTGCTATGTCTCTTGTCAAAATCAGTGGGCTTGGTCATTTTGGGGTCAAATTCATTTTTGGTCAGACAGCAGTGGCAGAACTTCTCTATAATATCAATAATATCAATTTGTTTTAATTATCTGGGGAAAGAGGTAGAGGAATAGACTTTACTATCTGAGGATACCTAGTTCCCTGCCTCACTCCACTCTTTGAAAGGAACTGGATACAAAGGGTGAATTTCAATCTATATAACGACTATATATATATATATATAACTATGGGAAGCAGAGCCAAGACCAGAACTCTCTGAGTACTTTCTAATCATTTTTCTGTTCTACAAGTGAAGAAGTTTCTTGGACACTCTAAAAAAAAAAAAAGACCCCAAAAACCCCCAGCTATAATGTAACAGTGGATCTGATGATAATGATGATGGTATAGACACTGAAATAATGAATAGTACTTGACTATGTTGCAGGTACTGTTCTAAGTGTATTACATATTTCAAACTCACAATAAACCAAGAATAAATTCTAATTAACAAAGGATGTAGGTTTGAGAGTCAAAAAAAAAAGCAACAACTGAGGGAAGTGCATGTGGCTTAAGCAATTGGCTCCCATCTACCATATAGGAGGTCCAGGGTTCGATTCCCAGGGCCTCCTGGTGAAGGCAAGCTGGCCTGCGTGGTGTGCTGGCCCACGCAGGAGTGCTGCCCACGTGGAGAGCTGGCGTAGCAAGAGGACACAACAAAAAGAGACACAGAGGAGAGAAAATGAGAGATGCAGCAGACCAGGGAGGTGAGGTGGCACAAGAGATTAAGCGCCTCTCTTCCATTCTGGAAGGGCCCAGGATCGGTTCCAGTGCCGCCTAAAGAGAAGACAAGCAGAAACAGAAGAACACACAGTAGATGTGGAGATAAATAAACAAATCTTTAAAAAAAAAAAAACAACAGAACTTAGTTAATATACTAAGACAGTGTTCAACATGACACAGCTAGGAATTTAGGAGTCAATGTTAAATTTTTCTGACTCCCAGATCAGAGCTCTGGTTTGCATCTACACTTGAATACAACAAGTGTTAGGAGGATTTGTTCTCCTAACAAATCAGTAATTAACAGAATGAGTGAAAAATTCATTAAGTATATATCCAAGAACAAACAGAACCTGCCAATGATAATAACTGTAGCATAGCAGACATAAATGATATATTATAAAGGAGATTCTAAAGCACTGGGTGCCAGGAAGAAAAGCTAAATACAAAATGCAGTGACAGAACCAGAATTCAAGTCGAACCAAGCCGACCTCAGCTTCACCACTGGTTTATAAGAGCCCATGAGATTTATACACTGATGTATCAACAAGTACTTCCCTGTGTTCTTGATATTCAGCTTTCTTATTTTAACTCCTCCTCAGTCTCCTTTTCTTCTACTGGTCCCTACTATTGTCCTCCACATCTTGGCGCTTTCCCTTCAGGGAAGTAATTCTGACCCTTTCAGGTTCAAATTCTCCACCTTTGACCCTAGACTGTCTCCCTCCTATCCTCCCTACTAGACCTTCTTTCCAGCCTGGCCTTTCGCTCAATGTCTTATGATTGTAGTTCTCTGTCATCCTTCCTCAGTTCCTTTGCTCAGTACTGCCTTTCCTTCTGAAAATGAAAGCAAAATAAAAAAAGATGGAAAATCTTTTTTTCATACTACTTCTAAAGACCATTCTCTAATTCCCTAAACCTAACTATATAAATGAGTACAGATTTCCCCATGATTTTGATCCCTAAAGTATTAATTTTATTTTCTACTGTTCTTACCCTAGCTGATCCTGGGAAGGTAAGCTACTTTACTATGCTGTGGCTAGGTTTCCTCACATGTAAAATGGATATATTCATTATATGCATTTTGTAGGATTGTTGTGAGGCACATGAGCCATACCTATAAAATGCTTTGAGTAGTGGGGGGCGGATGTGGCTCAAATGGTTGGGTATCCGTCTGTCGTATGGAGGGACCTGGGGACCGTGATCTCCCGGTTTAAAAAAAAAAAATAAAAAATGCTTTGAGTAGTGCCTGGCACTCAGACCATACTTGGGCACTGCCATCACTTCCATGCTTCACAAGTGGCTCGCTCTTCTCAGTCTATCATGTGTTGAATTTTTATCATAATAAAAATGTATTCTCAAACCTTAGAGTCCTCTATTTTCTGACTGAAGTTATATTTTTGATCTGCTCTTCTCTTGAAAGCTCTGCACCATCTTGCTTTTTAATCAGTCTCACAATGAAGTCAGCCATGGAGCTTTAATTTCCAAATCACAGTCATTTTTTCAAATCCTTGCCAGGTTGTCATTACTTTAATATTAGGATAATTATAATAATTAATATGATATGCCTTACATATCTCATTTAGTTCTCATAAAAGTATGTGAAATAGGTTTTATTGTTATCCCTGATGTCATTGGGCCTGCTTATGTGTTACAGCATTCATATTATACAAAATTACTGGAAATCACTTGTAATATCATTCATTTCTTTGATGATTTGTAAACCAGT
Organism: Tolypeutes matacus; assembly: GCA_026826555.1. Classification (NCBI taxonomy): domain Eukaryota; kingdom Metazoa; phylum Chordata; class Mammalia; order Cingulata; family Chlamyphoridae; genus Tolypeutes; species Tolypeutes matacus. The sequence continues at coordinate 7,300,131 of JAKSZT010054552.1, forward strand.
GGCTTTAGAGTAAAGATGATGATTTTACTATTCTACCATTAAAATTCTTTAGGAAAATCAATGACCCTTTTTACCAGCTAGGTCATTTACTATTTTGAAAGGTTCTTGTACTGTGTAATATAAGGGAGAGTGATATGATTTCCTGTTCCCACGTGTAACAGAGCTCAAAAGTTAATATGCTACTGAAATCATTTTATCTTATTTGTAATCTGTCAACCCCATAAACCCTCAAATTCCACTTGTCCCTACTCCTATCCTCCCAAAGTAATTCCCTAAAATTGGTGAGAAAAAGAAAATATTTTAGAAATGTTGAAATGAACACTGGGGTGTGGTATAGCTCAAAATCTGTTTTCCCCCAATCAATTTGTAAAGCTAATAGTAGTTTCATAACTTCTCTCATTTTCTCTTGTTTTTTTTTCTTTCTTAACCTTAACAAAAACATCACTTAAGACACAGAGGTAAATAATCACGTAAAAAAAAGCTAAGAGAAAGCTAAGAGCTTTTCTTGGATATTTATACCCGTGTGAAAGAAAAAAGTCATTATTTCCCTCAAATCAAAATACAATTACCCTTTCATGAAATAACTCACAAATAGGATGAAGAATTCAAGCAACACAAAATCAAAACGCCTTTTTAAAACTTTAGAACAAGTCTGAGTAGAGTCCTATGACAGTCTACCAAATAATACAATATCCAGTATCTACTTTAATGTTCCAAAGACTTTCCGGCACCAACTTTTCTCCTCTCTGGGAGTACCCATTGCTATTCAGAAGGCATCCTGCCAATTTCTCCTCCAATTCCAAAGAACTCTCTCCTAGACTTATCTAGGAGAGGAGCAGTGATAAACAGTTCTAACTTGCTAATGTGATAAAACTATGTACCTGTGATAGGAAAGACACAGTTTCAGAAAGAAGTTTATATGGCTTGATGAAGAGCCTGCATTTTAATTCAATTCATCTTTGCTTTTTTTTTCCTTCCCCTTCTTTACTTTCATAACCAGCGTGACCAATCAAAGAATATCATCACCGCAGAAACGAAGTAAGCAATAATTGTTCTTCAAACAGGATTTGATTCTATTAAGTATTAATCAAAAGAAATTTCAGAACATTAACTAGGGAATTTACAATCTTCAAGGTAATCTTTTGTGATGGAACTATAATATCATTACATAATGTCATTAAATACAAAGTACCATCTCTCTTCATTCCAGTGAACTAGAAGTTCAAGATAGTTCTCTTGGTTTTAGATTCTTAATTGTGTATAGATAGATGTTCTGCCAAAAACTAATCTGAAAATAGGAGATCATTACTTGTTTCACAGAAGGACTTGTCATTTTACAAAGGATTAAGAGCAAGTTCCCTTTAGTAGAGAGCATTATGGCCTCATTTTAAATTTTCTTTTAAAAAATTGGCATAACATCAAATTTTGCAAATACATATTTATTGCAGAGTGTGAGGTCCACTCAGTGGTGTACTAGACAAGTAATTAAATTATATCAGAAACAAAGATAATAAATATGTAAATTCATCACTCCTAAATTCTTGAGGCTAGTTACATTTATTTTATCTGTATGGTGGAAACTGTGTAATTAATACAGCACTTATCTTCCTAACACGTACTCAATGATACTGCATTTGTGTCTGAAACAGGCCATGGTGAGAGTATTTACATCACAAAATCAGCAAACACCACAAACACAGCATGATTTATTGTTTATTGTCTACCCTTAAGAGAGTGATAAAGAAAATGCTGAAAATGCAGATTACACTTAAAAGTACGCTGTGAAGAGCACAAAAAATTCAGGATATATTCTTTCAGTATTCAAAAACTAGTATTCAACTAAGCAAAGAAGTCATTCATTGACGAATGAAGTTCTAACATATACCTTTGTTGTTTGACTTCTGCCTTCCTCATTAATATAAAGAAAAATATCAACCAACATGCATGTTGGAACTATATTTATTTGTCTGTTCCAAGTGTAGTTTGGCTATAGATATATGAGAGTTCAGCAAAGCAAAAATTAGCCAAAGCATTCTTTGAGAATCAGTTGGCTACGTGGAATTTACAAGAAAGAGAACTGTACTACATTTTTTAATTATTATTTGTAAATTGTGTGCTACACATCTTTTACACTGGTAAAATTTATAATAAACTCATGTATACACAGACATGCATTTTATAACACTGGTGAGGGGAACCTTATTTCAGCTGGCTTCTGAGTCCTTCTGATACAACCACAGTAGTCTCTGACTGCTTCCTTGCTATCTTGTATGACAAGATGTTCCAGGCCAATTTGTACATCTCCTGTCCTAGACTTGGAAACAGCCAAATGTTTCTGTTTGGCTGTTTCCAAAATATTGGTTTCTTTTAAAGAAGGGGTTCTTAACCTTTTTTGTTCCATGGACCCCTTTGCCAGTCAGGTGAAAACCACAGACCCCTTACTAAGTCCACACTATACTGTGTATTATTTAATAAATATATCACACCTGCACCAACACATCCCCACAAGAATAATGAGTTTTTGAATTTCAATTCAAGCCCACGGACCCCTGGTTAAGAACCCGTTTTAGAAGGAGATGAATTTCAAGATGACAATCTGTTTCTAGGGGATGATCATTGCTAATGCATTGGTCATTATTTCTAGGCCTTTTTTCAGATGTTCAAACTCCTAAACTGTTCTTTTAATTAAAAATATTTTTTTTTTGTTGTAATTTATTTGGTTCTGCATTCTACACGTTTCTTCATCTTTATCTTTTTGTTTCTGCTTTAATTTCCAAGAGTGCTTTTGGTCTTGGGATGCAACTCTGCTGTTTCTTTTCTCCTCCTCCTTCTCCTCCATCTCCTTTAAAATAATACCCTGTTCTTGCTTTGTAGTTCCAATATTCCCCCCCCCCCTTTTTAAATAATATTTTTTAAAAAGATACTTAAATTACATAAATGTTACACAAAAAATGTAGGGATTCCCATATGCACCACTCCCCACACCTCCCACACCCTCCCACATAAACATCCTTCATTAGTGTGGCACATTCATTGCAATTGATAAACGCATCCTGGGGCTTTCCCATTAAGCATGGACCATAGTTCACATTGTAGGTTACACTCTCTCCCACAAAGTTCTGCATGTTATGTGATGATATAAAATGGCCAATATCTGTCGTTGCAATGTCATTCAGGACAATTCCCAAGTCCCAAAAAAGCCCCCGTATTACAACTGTTTTTCCCTCTCCCTGCCCCCAGAGCCACCAGTGGCCACTGGTTCCACATCAATGTTGTAATTTCTTCCATTGCTAGAAACACAATATGCCTACAGTAGAATACCAGTAAGTCCATAGTTCTTTCCCCAATTCTGAGGATTCTGGGATGGTGATGTCTACTCCATCTTTAATTGAGAGGGGGCTTATATCCCATGGGGAAGATGGATGGGACTATCTTGCTTGCAGTTGCAGAGTCTCTTTGTTCCTTGAGATGGTCGTTACTCTTCTGAGAGTTGGTAAATAGTGTCCTGGTTGCTATGCCCCAAAGTAGGTCCCCATGGCAGCCTCTGGCTTTTTATTTGTTGTTTTAATGAGAGCTAAGAATTATATGTCTAACCCGTCGGCCATGTTTACACAATCCCCACAATATTTTATCTCTCTTAGAATATTAATAATAGATGCATTTCAAGTTTTTCTCCCCTGCCTGATTCTGTTTCCTCTAGGTTGCTTTTTTGTTTGTTTTGCTCTTTTGCATTAGAAGCTTTATTCAGTTGTCTGGTAATCCTGGGTTATCTGCATGTTTGAGAGGGGAACTAAAAAGCTGACTGAGGGCTCTTGAGTACATGGGTGGGCTTGTGAAGTGGGAATTTGACTTTAGAGGGATCTGACTGGACTCTTAGTTGGAAAATGTCTGACATCACTAACTTCAGGTATTTTGTCTTAGTCCAGCCAGATTTCCTAAAGAAATCTCTATTCTCCTGCCTGGAGGGTAAAGGCCTGGCCGCCAGCATTCTAGGAGCCAAGTAGGAGAAGAAGGCTATCCGTCTCAACTTCTAGTACATATACACTCTTTAATCATCTTGTTTTCAGGATGTCATCCCTGTTCTCTGCTGAGTCTGGTCCCCTACCCCGCCTCAACCCAGAATCCCTGTTTTGCCCTCTGAATAAAGAAAACATGCAGTCTTCTTTCTGTGGGAGCAGTCACTCAGTTGCATTAAACCAGGGATGGAATCTGTGCATCTGTTTGATGCTTAAGCAGAATTTCAACCAATCTTCTCCATTGCTTCCAGAAGGCCACAAAGCCTGAGCCTTCTGAGATTCTTAGTGTAAATAGGGTTGGTGCTTTGACTTAGATAGATCCTTTGCCATTCTGAATTCCTATTGTATTTACTAAACTATACTAATGGAAGTATTTTATATACATGAGTTTTTATCTCTTCAGAGTGTTAACTTCTCAAGGGCCAATCTTTGTCTACCTTTTTAGTTGATATTAAAGAATTAGTTTTAATTTTGAGGGTGTGATAATAATATTATAGTTATGCCAAAATGACATCTTATCTTTTAGAGCTCTATATTGAAACATTTATGAAAGAAATAGCAAGATGTCAAGGACTTGCTTCAAAATAATATGGAAGTGGGAGAAGTGGGAGGGGATACAGATGAAATAACACAGACCATGAGTTAATTGTATGATACAGGGAATCCTATGATGGATGATAGATTGTGGTTAACAGAACAAATATGAGAATGTTCTCTCATGAACTATAACAAATATAAAATACGAATATAGGGTGCTAATAATGGGGTGGGTTGGGGAAAAAAAATACACCAAATGTAAGATATGTACTATAGCTAGTAGTACTATATTGCCGATGCTCTTTCATCATTTGTAAGAAATGTTCCATAACAATGCAAGGTGTTGGTGGGGAGATGAATGGCAGTTCTGTATGCTATAGGTGTTTATATCGTAAGTTCACAACTTTTCCTATATACTTACTGTTTACGTATGTTCATGTATGGATGAAATTAAAAAAAAAAAGATTGGCCATGAGTGTGTGTGTGTGTGTGTGTGTGTGTACACATATATATATATTTTTATTGTGGGTAAAAATCAAAATTTTCACAATACATACCATATTTTTGAAACTGGGTAACTACTCTAGTCTGTTTACTTTTGTGTGTTTGAAATTTTTCCAGAAAAACATTTTTTAAAATATTAAAATGTTTCAATAGCTATCCATCTCACTGAAAGTAAAGGTCACAGTCCTACTACAAAGACTTCCATGGTGATTTTTTCTGATTTACCGCCTGACCTCCTCTCCTAATACTCTACACCTTTTCATCATTCTACTCCAGCTATACTGATCCCTATTCTGTTCCACAAAAACATCATGTGTTTTGGTTGAATTATGTATGTCCCCAAAAAAGATATGTTGAATTCTTAATCCCCAGTACTTCATAATGTATGTGACCTTATTTGGAAATAAAGTCATTATTACAGATGGAACTAGGCAAGTTAAAATGAGATCATACTGGAGTAGGGTAGGAAAGGGAAGAGGAAATTTGGACAGACGCAGAGAGAGACAGAAGGGAGAAAGCCATGGATTTATGACAAGCCACCAGAGGCTAGAAGGTGCCAGGAACAGATTTTTCCTTAAGTTTAACACCCTGCCACACTTCAATTTCAGAATTCTGGCCTCCAGAGCTGGGAGACAATAAATTTCTATTGTTTTAAAAGCTGCGTGGTTTGTGATACTTTATTACAGCAGCCCTAAGAAGCTAAGATACCAGGGACACTCCCTCTTTGGGCTTTGCAGTAGACTTCTTCCTGCTTGAAATGCTCTTTCCCCAGATGTCTTACATGGCGATCTCCTTCCCCTCCTTTAAATCTTTGTGTAATGTCCCTTAATGATGTCTACTTGAATACCTTATTTTTTAATTGCAACTTTCTCCTACACACCACAGCACTTCCATTTCCCTTTATAATGTTCTATTTTTTTTCTTATAGTACTTATCCCCTTCTAAAAATACTATAAGATTTACCTATTCATCATGTTTATCTTTTCCTATCTGCCCCGTCCATTAAGGTATAAACTCCATAAGGTAGTGATATTTTTGTCTGTTTTGTTCACTTATGGATTTCTTGGATTCATAATGGTACTTGGCATACACAACCAGAGATTGATAAATATTTGCTGATTGAATGAAATTAATGAATAATAACAAGCACCATAACATACATTTCATAAGACTATAGAGGACAGAACAACTAACTTAGAAATTTGGGGGAATAGGAAAATAAATATAAAACTCTAAACTAAACTTTAATTCCTTAAACACTAGAATATGTGCTGTAGAGCCAATATTTGAAATAGTATCAATTTTTAACTTTAAACATATAAATGGTATTAATTTTACCTCCAACATATGACTTTCCCCAAATTGGTAATATGAGTTGTCCTGCTAATCTTAGAATAAAATGAATGCAGCACTTTTTTCACTCATGAGGGCAAATCGATGAAAAGAGTAGTAACTGTCTAGTTTGCCTCTTAATTAAAACATAGTAAAGATTTAATCTATAGAGACCTCATTCAGAATAGAAAAAACACTGAGTTTTGTTGTTGTTGTTGGCTGAGCAATTCACCTTGGCCCAGAGAGAAAGGATTTATCAGAAGGGAGAAAGCACATTTTAAAGAAGGCCTGTAATCTGTCACACAATGATTCCTGACCATTTCTAATAAATAATAACCCCTTAAAAAAAAAAAAAATCAAAAGATTCCAAGAAGACCCCATTGCAATAGTTATAATTTCAGTGTATGCTAACTGGGAAATACATAAAAACAAAAAGTTATGAACTAAGCAATACTAAATGAATTTGTATTTTATGAACCACAATTGTTAATACACATTTAAAATACAGGATATATATGCCTCTGTGTGTGTGTGTGTGTGTATATGCATATATATGTTTCAGATTTATTTCTTAATTTAGCCTACATATAATGCTTATGCAATATGGATTCACACATCCCATGCAATAACACTAAGACTTCCCAGAAGTCCAAGATTTACAGGACAAAACCAGGGGTATATCCAAAGAATCCTTATGAATCTTTGAACTTCTAGAATTATGCCTTGTAAGTGGGAATATCTCTTATAGTAATAGAATCAAAGCACAAAAATAGTCCAATAATTAAAACAAACAAACATAGTTCTTTGGAGCCAGACTGTCTGGGTTCAAATCCTAGAGCCATCAATCACTAGTATGTGACCTAAATGTTATTTATAATCCCCAGACCTCAGTGTGCTCATCTGTCAAATGAGGACAATAATACACTTACCTTAGAGGGTTGTTATTAGGACTAAATGAGTGAATACATGTAAAACCCTCAGATCAATGTGTGGCACTGAAGAGGCAGATACTGTTGTTGTTACAGTGAAGTTTCATCAAATCCAGAATTCAAAGTGCAATATAAACTCACCATGTTCTATTTCCTTTTGTTATTAAAATTTGGAAAGACAAAGTCAAAAAAGGAAAAATTCTGAAAAAAAAAACTGCTATAAAACATCTGTTAAACTATAAATATATGTTTACTGACAGGCTGTACTGCCATAGTAGGTTAAATACCACTTTGGCAGGCTCATTAACTGTGCAGTATTTATAAGAAGAGTCATGAAATGTAGCACACAGATATGGAAAGGTCAAGATTTTTATGCTATTTGTTTTATTTTCCCAAAGTGTTTTCCTTCATGTCATAGAGAACAGTTCTAGCCATCCTCTCCTTCCCAACAAAGCCAACTTTAATAAACATGAATACACTAGCAACTTCATTTGAAATTGAACTTTAAGAAATCCCTTAAATGCAAAACTAAGTGTATTCCTGTTTCATATTTAATTTGCAACAGGATATCCAGCAGCTATCAAGGGACTTGGAAAGGTTTGTTAGCTGATGACGAGATGCCTGCTGAGATGGACTCCACTCACAGGTAATACTCAATTGTAGACAAAATCTCCCAACCTACATCTCACTCTCCTTTAAAGTTAATCTGAACACACTGGACATGAAAGGAAATGAAAAGTGAGTTTTTCTCCTTTACCATGGCTCTGGGACTTCCTGAGTTTTTCATTCCATTACTGATTGGTCCAGAACTACTATTTCCTCCTGGCTATTCCCAATTGTGTCTGTCAGATATAATTAGGGTTGTACACTAAAAAGAAGTGTTAAAATGTAATAAAGCTATTGAATCTGACAAATATTTTTTTTACTTTAACCCTCAGTATACCAGGAAGAATAGCCATTATCATTTAACATCGAGGTCCAACGGTACATTTTTAAACTATTTTAAGAATAATGTATAAAAGTATGAATAAAAACATAGTGAAAAATTTCACTAGAAATTTCAGTAAGAATTTAAAACTGGAAAATTCTTTACATTGTGTAAATTTTGATTCACAACAGCATAAAGTATGAAAAAATACAGTTCAATATCCTTCAAGCAAAACAAGATGGTCTAGATTCTTGTCACAAAAATATGATTGCATGATAAAGTCCTTCCTACTGAATTACTGACTGGATACCTGGATGAGAAGACCATAATTCTTGTTTGCCCTTAGAAATATAATGTTCAGTTGTTAATTTTTGAGTTTAAGAAAATGTATCCAGAAAATTGTCATCTTAGACTCAAGAGTCTGAGATTTCACTTATATGATCAATTTCATCATCATCATCATCAGGTCAGAAACGCTGCTATCTCTTTGCATTCATTTTCTGATTTGTCTAATAACTGTGAAACATCAACTTTTTCTCTTTTCCATTACAAGTAGGAATATAAAAAATTCTAAACTTTCAAATTTGTTTAATGAAAGCTAAAAGTAGATTAAAAAGGCAGTGTTTCCAATCTTTAATATATGTTCTCAAAAGAGGATGTGATACTCTTGGTCACACAGTAGGAAAACTAAAAGATGACTATTTCACAATTGCATCATCCTTATCTAGGTGATGTTATCATTTTTCCGTTTTCTTCTTTTTTTAGCACACTTGGGAATAACTGACAAATAATGATGAGTAATAATAAAATAATTCCTAGGATGATAAAATAGGAAAACATTTCAAGATACAGCAAGATATAATACCAAAGATTCTATAATATGTCTTAGATTTATAAAGAGGTCCAATGGACCCATAGGGTGATGACAAGACAGAATGAGTTTTATTAAATTTCAAAAAGAAAAAGTAAATTTTCTCTTTGTTTTGAAAGCCTCTACAAAAGAATAAAAAGCATGATATGCTAATCATTTCAAATAGCTAAAACTGCTAAAAAATGAGACTCAAAAACAAAAACTGGAGCCAATGGACCCTGACAGCACATCAAGAGTTAAGAACACTTTTTCTCGGATTATGTTAAATGTTAGTACCAGAGGAAATAAAAAATTAAAGATGCAAATAAAAACACCTATTAAATTAGAAACTGCTTTAAATAAAAGGCTGGGATAAAATGGATATTCTACATTACATTACATTGCAGAGTCAAAGAAATTAAAAACCCAAAGTGGTCTAAATAATAGTCTTCATCTTTATTTCAGATGAAATCTCTCCAACGTAACTCTAAATCTGAATAGTCAGCTGCTATAAGGCATATACTCATAGATATTGACTAAGTGAGCACTTCAAATCAAAATATCTAACAAACTTGTATATCTCCATACAACCATCCTGCCCCAAACATACTCTTGATTTGATTCTGCACACTTTATGACTAACAGAACCAACCAAACCAAATAATCTAAGTCCATTCTGTACACTTCCTGCTCACCTTTACAACTATCACTGTCAAGCAAATAGAAGTTATTTGGTGGCAAGCACACAGTGGGTGAATTAATTAAATAAAAATGCAGTATATAAAATTATGTACTATAATTAAACTATATTAAATGGGCACACACACACACAACAGTTATCAAAATATTAATAACGGTTATGTTATAGTGGGGGGAATTTCTTTGTAGCTCCCAAATTTCAACTAAAATTTTTAAAACAAAATGACCCCAACTTCTTTATTTTTAAATCTTACACACACACACACACATACACACACTTTTCAATTCCACTGAGACCATTAGGAAACTGGTGTACTCATTCTTTCATTATGGCATTTTAAACTGTACAATTCTTTTTATAAGCAATGTGTAATGCATGTCAAAAACAATAAATGTGCTTATACCTTTGACCATAAAACTCATACCCTGGGAATTTATAAGGAAATAATATAAAAGAAAAATGTGCACAAATATATTTGATGAAACATTGTAATATTTCAAAATATAGAAAATAATAAGAAAGACCATGATTGAGTAAATTATGATAAATTATGGTAAATTAGTAAATTATGATCTTTAAAGAGTAAATATAAAAAATACACAAGACAAGGATAACATAATAAATGTTAAGTGGAAAAAAGTCGAACACAAATAATGTTAAATAAAAAGAGCAAAACAAAGTTGCATTAACTATTTCAACCAGCTAAATATTCTTTTCATAAATAAAAAATGGATGGGCACCCTAAAAAATAAGGAAAGTTGCTGTGTTACAATGGGAGAAACATGTTAATTCTTAAGGCATCCTCTAATGGGACTTTGAAGATAATATTTAATAATCAAAACATGGAAGTGAAAAAAAAGACCAAGGAATAATAATTTCAATTAAAAAAAAAAGAAAATCTAGAGTTACAAAAATGATAATCATAAAACCTTTGCTAAGCGACAAAAGGAATTCTGTTCTATATATAAGTTTCCTCAAGGCAAATATTAAGTATATTCATTATGTAACCTCTCTAATAAAGCTGAACACTGGAATATGAACAAAACTGTTACTATTCTTTCTAAAGCAAGCCATTATGCTGGTTTAAATCGTATGCTTTTTCTCAAGATTTTGAAAACATTCTTTGGACATTTACTGACATTAACAGAAAAGGAAAGAGTGCCACCTACTGAATTGCAATCACTTCCACATAAAAAAAGGAATTGATTTTCTTATTTAGATTCAGAATTTAAAAGTCTCCACTAAGAGTAAAATGGATGATAATAAAATAGTACTATAAGCAAAGTATATTTAAATATTATATTTTTACTACATAATACTTGACAAAAATGAATTATAAACTTAAACTAAGTATGATTACATGAGAGAGAAATGATCAATTAATGATGTTAATTATGTGCATGGCACTGTATTAAGCAAAGAATAACATCAACAATTATTCAACACTGTCCCAGAACTTATCTGAATGCTCACAGTAAAAAGAGAGAGAGAGTGATATACTGCTTTTTTTCCCCCTTTGGTAAAATTAGATGTGAATAATTACATTTAAATACTTAATAATAATAATGAAAACTTAGATACGGTTAAGGTTTAGAAAAGTTGATTAAAAATTACTAAAAGTAGGGAGCGGATGTAGCTCAAGTGGTTGAGTGCATGCTTCAAATGTACGAGGTCCTAGGTTCAACCCCTGGTACCTCTTAAAACTAAAGCCCATCACCAAGAAACTACGGAAGAGACATACAGATATAAAAGATAATTGTAAAGATCTGGCCGATACAATGTACATATTATGCACATGTATCTTTACTTTATCTCAAAGCTAATCGATGTCATAGAATTTTGAGTTATAATATAGTCTTAAGGGTATGAGTCATCAATGTACCTTGTGGTAGATGAAATGACATTTATGTGGGAAATGCAGAGTAATACCTCACTTATCTAGTATTTAGGCCAAAGTTCAAGACCAGAATGCAGTAAAAATCCACTAAGTAGGTGCAAACTAAGTCCTTCTATGTACCAGAACACTTTAGATACCATGTCAGAATTCCCAGATTAGAAAGAATTAGAGTAGCATTATTACAAATTTATATATTTATTGAACTGAAAGTTTTTCCAGGAGACATGGTAAGACAATCATTATACTTGGTGCTGAGCTTTTCAGAAACAAATTGCAAATGTGGTTCTGCTCTCAGAATATCGGGGCTAAGAGCTATAACAATAGATAACAATTATATTTATGTCTCATTCTATTATAATAACAATCCTACAGAGATTATCATTCTCATTTTACAAATAAGGAAACTGAAACTTGAGAGTATAGACATACTGTTTTTGGGAGAAAGACAAAACAATGGCTTAAATGATCATAATTCAGTGAAATACAAAGCTTACAAAATTTTGGTTGTCAACATCACATGACTAAAGTGAATACAAGGAAACACTTGTATAAATGCTAAGCTCTAACCTAATGAACCAAAGGTTAATGTTTAATCTTTTGTAACAGAACTAATGTTCAGGGTTTTTTTTTGCCAGCAATTCCTGTTCTAAGAACTCAAAGAATATTAATTCAACTTTACAATGCTAAACAGGGGAATCTTTAAATACACTCACTCAGCTATGTGATCAATGAAAGTGTGGTTCTGGGCACATGGAGTAGACGTGCCACAAATAAACTAACTAGATCACGACCCAACCTTTTTCAAGGCAAGTGGATCTGCTGCATTTAAGCAACACAGTCTGCCTATGTTCCAGGTTCTAGCCAGACTATAGTATCTTGAACTTTACCTGATTCCTATTCTTAAAAAATAAAATTCTTAATAAATAAAAGGCTGAGTTGGAGCACTGCTTGAGAGATATGAGATTCATGCTAAATTTTAACTCTAGATCAAGCCAGTCTATTTAAGACCAGGATATTGAGATGACCTAACCCAATCACCCAAGCCTGAGACCCTGGTAACCCTCTCCACCACACACTCTACAACTTAACCATCACCAAATCCTGCCTATTAAATATCTCTCAGATCTGGCTCTATCAAAACTTTCTTGCAATGGTATCTCCTCTCGAGTCCATTCTTCTAATTACCACCAAAATTTACTAATTTAATCATCTTATACCATCTACTTAAAAAGATCCAGTTCTTCCCTCATCCCTTATAACATACTAGGTTGGAAACCTCTGATATATACATACATTTATTAAAAAGAGCACCCTGTTTTCTGTCAAATATCCCAAACTGTAGTATAAAGTGATATAAAATATTAGTCTAAAATTTCTTTCCCTAAGTAGATTGTAAGCTTTAAGAAAGCAGAGAAGGCCTTTCATTTGTTCACCTCTGTACCTCCAGAAATAAGCAGCATGCTTGGTATAGAGTAGGTACCCCACAACTATTTGATGAGTGAATGATTAAAAACATGATTTTAAATTTCACTTGAGCATGACTGGTACAAGGCCGGTGTACAACCATTCTAAATGAAACAAAAAGCTTGATATTATTTTATCTGAAAGCTTTCTGAAGCTATATCATATAATTAGTTAAATAAAACACAATTACCCCAAAGAATCTATACATATGGCCAATAAGCACAGGAAAGGATACTCAACATCACTGGTCATCAAGGAAATGCAAATGCACAATAAAATATCTCTTAACACCCATTAGGATGACTATCAACAACAACAACAAAAAAATAAAAATAAACATTGGCAAGGATATCTTGTACATTATTGGTGGGACTATAAAATGGTGCAGTCTCTGTGGAAAAGTTTGGTGCTTGTTCAAAAAGTTAAACATAGAATTATCATGTATCCAACTACTCCACTCCTAGGTATATACACATAAGAAGTGAAAGCAGGGACTCAAACAGATCACCTGTACACCAACGTTAATAGCAGTATTAGTCACAATTGCCAAAAGGCAGAAACAACCGAAGTATATTCATCAACAAGTAAATGGATGAAAAAAATGTGGTATATATGGAAAATGAAATATTATTCAGCCATAAAAAGGGATGAGTGGATTTCTGGGAAGATGGAGGATTAGAGAGGCAGAGGGATCACTTCTCTCCCAGAAAAAGTAGCTAGAGGACATATGATGACTGTCTGGAAGGCTCTGGGGCTCAGGACACCAGGGAAAAGTGAGACACCACCCTGAAGTGACAGGGACGAAGGAAAGGAGTCCTAGCTGGCTGAAAAATCCCCTAATTAGAGCTGCGAAAGCAGCAGTGGGTACCCTTCCCCCCACCTATGGAGCAAATAACAGTCTATGGACTGCAGCTGCTGTTGTCTACAGTGGCTGTGGACTGAAGGGGTTACAGGGTTCCTCCTCCCCAAGAAAGGGGAGAGGGAGAGACAAAGTCTACAGTAAATTCAGATTTTGGCCAGTGAACTTGGTCTGCTGCAGTGGAGGGTTTGCACATTTCCAGGCCACAGAGGTCTGCGACATTGTTTGCCCTGAGAGCAAGCAAGGAGATAAAGATAATCTGCCTTCTCAAACACCCTCCCAACTGTCCTGGGCTGGTTACTGAGGAGGCAGAGGGAAGGAGGGTGTAGCCAGCCAAGGGTGAAGAACAGCCTCTGAGAAAGTTTGTCTGTGAGGGCATGCCCTGAGAACAGTGCTTCTGCACAGCTCACTGCGAAGTTACAGAAGGCATTCCCCACTAGCACCTGGGGTCTGAGCTGAGGGGTCTGTCAAAGAGCACCATCTGCTGGCCAGACCAGAAAAGTGCATGAAAAAGGAAATAAACAAATAAATAAAAGAGAAAAGCAGGTGCCTTTACTGCCACCCTCTCCAAGGCCCTTGGAAACTGGCCTGCACCCCATTACTGGGTCCTTAGCCCTGGTTTGAGCAGTTAAACAGGGGAAATCCTAAATATCTAGAACAAGTTGAACCAAGAGTCAAAGAACAGTGGTAGTACACAGCTACTTCACTGTAAATCTCTAGGCAAAAGAGAGAAACTGAATATCAGAGCAAACTCAGCATTAGAATCAGATGCCTAAACATCAGCAAAAAAATTACAAGCCATACAAAGAAAATGGAAGATATGACTCAGGCAAAGGAACAAATGAAAGCTCCAGAGGAGACAGAGGACTTAACAGGCAATCAATGAGTTTCATACAAATCTTTTAAATCAAATCATGGAGGTGGAGGACAACATGGCTAAATAAATAAAAGACATTAAGAAGAAACTGCATGAGCACAGAGAAAAATTTGAAATCTTGGATAGAAAAACAACACACCTTATGGGAATGAAAGACAAAATAAGTGAGATTAAAAATACAACAGAGGCACAAAACGGCAGATTTGAAACCATAGAATAATCAGTAACATAAAGGAAAGAACAACTAAAATTGAAGAGAAAGAAGGACACATAGAGAAAAGAAGGGAAAAATTGAGCAGAGGCTCAGGGAGTTGAAGGATAACACAAAGCACATCAACACACATGTTAAGGGAGTTCCAGAAGGAGATGAGAAGGAAAAGGGGCAGAAAAGGTATCTGAAGAAATAAGAGCTGAAAAGTTCCCAACTTTTGTGAAAGACATGAATAATGTCATCCAGGAAGCACAGTGTACTCTAATTAGAATAAATCCTACTAGACTAACCCCAAGACACATAATATGCAGAATGCCAAATGCCAAAGATAAAGAGAAAATTCTGAAAGCAGCAAGGAAAAAGCAAGATATCACATATAGGGGACATCCAATAAGACTTTAGTGCAGATTTCTCTTCAGAAACCATGGAGGCAAGAAGGCAATGGTATTATATAATTACTGAAAGAGAAAAATTGCCAGCCAAGAATTCTTTATCTGGCAAAACTGTCCTTCAACTATGATGGCAAGCTTAAAATATTCACAGATAAACAGAAACTAAGAGAACTTATAAACAAGAATCCAGCTCTGCAGGAAACGGTAAAGGGAGTTCTGCAGCCAGAAAACAAAAAATGAGAGAGGCCTGGAGGAAAGTGTACATGTGAAGACTACCAAAAAGGGTAACCAAAAAGGTAAAAGATTGACAACATCATACTCAATGGGCAGAGGTTGAAAGCTTTCCCTCTAAGATCAAGAACAAGACAAGGATGCCTACTGTCACCATTACAACATTGTGCTAGAAGTTCTAGCCAGTGCAATTAGGCAAGAAAAAGAAATAAAAGGCATCCAAATTGGAAAAGAAGTAAAACTCTCACTATTTGCAAATGACATGATCCTATATTTAGAAAATATTGAGACATCTATAACAAAGCTACTTGAGCGAATAAATGAGTTCAGCAAAGTGGCAGGATACAAGATCAACTTGCAAAAATTAGTAGCATTTCTACACGATAGTAATGAGCAAGCTGAGAAGGAAATCAAGAAAAAAATTCCACTTAAAATGGCAACAAAAAGACTAAAATATCTAGGAATTAATTTAATCAGGAATGTAAAGGATCTGTATTCAGAAAACTATGTAACACTGTTAAAAGAAATCAAAGAAGATGTAAACAAATATTAGGACATTCTGTGTTCATAGACTGGAAGACAAAACATTATGAAGATGTCAATTCTACCCAAATTGATTTATAGATTCAATGCAATACCAATCAAAATTTCAACAGCCTACTTTACAGAAATAGAAAAGTCAACTATCAAATTTATTTGGAAGGGAAAGGGGTCCCAAATAGCCAAAAATATCCTAAAAAAAAAAAAAAAAAAGAAAAGTTGGAGGACTCACACACCCTGACCTTGGAGTATATTAAACAGCTATTGTGGTCAAAACAACATGGTAGGGAATGGATGTGGCTCAAGCAGTTGAGCGCCCTCCTCCTACATGGGAGGTGCTGGGTTCAGTTCCTAAAGAAGATGGGCAGATGCAATGAGCAGATGCAATGAGCAGGGAGCGGATGTGGCTCAAGTGGTTGCCTTCCACAGGGGAGTTCCCGGGTTCAGTTCCTGGTGCCTCCTAAAGAAGACAAGCAGACACAGTGAGCAGAAAGTGAGCAGACAGTGAGCAGACAACGAGCAGAAAGACAAGGGAGCCATTTCGTGTGGGGAAGGGGAGACAGCATATTAGCTTAAAAATAGACACATTGATCAATGGAATCAAATTGAGAGTTCAGAAATAGATCCTCACCTCTATGATCAACTGATTTTTGATAAGCCTAACAAGTCCACTTTTCTGGGGCAGAAGTCTCTTCAATAAATGGTGCTGGGAGAACTCGATATCCATAACCAAAAGAATGAAAGCAGACCCCTCTCCCACTCCCTATGCAAGAATCAACTCAAAATGGATCAACGACCTAAACATAAAAGCCAGGGCCATAAATCTCCTAGAAGGTAACATCTACAAGACCTTGTAGCAGATGGGGGTCTCTTAAATCTTACACCCAAAGCATAAGCAAAAAAAGAATAGATAAATGGGACCCTCCTCAAAATTAAATACTTTTGTACCTCAATGGACTTTGTGAAGAAAGTAAAAAGGCAGTTTATCCAATGGGAGAAAATATTTGGAAATGACACATCTGACAAGGGTCCAATATGCATGATATATGAGAGATTCTACAACTTGACAATAAAAATACAAATTACCTGATTAAAAAATGGGCAAAAGACTTGAATAGACATTTTCCTAAAGAAGAAAAACAAATGGCAAAAAAAAAAAAAAAAAAAAAACCACACACAAAAAACAAAACAAAAAAACCACATGATAAAATGCTCAGCATCGCTGGCTATTAGGAAAATACAAATCAAAGCTACAATGAGATATTTTACACCTACTAGAATGGCCACTATTAACAAAACAGAAAACTGCAAGTGTTGGAGAAGACGTGGAAAGATAGGAACTCTTATTCACTGCTGGTAGGAATGTAGACTATTATTCAGCTGTAAGAATAAATGAGTCATGAGGCATATGACAACATGGATGAACCTGGAAGACATTATGAGGAGTTAAGCAAGCCAGGCACAAAAGGACATATATTTTATGACTTTGCTATTATGAACTAAATATAATGAGCAAACTCATGGAATTAATAGTTAGAATATAAGTCACCAGAGAAAAGAATGTTGTTAGAGAATGGAAAGCTGAGGTTTAATCTGTGCAGAACTGGTAAAAAATTTTCAATGTTTGGAAATAAATAGAAATGGTTAAAGTACACCACAGGATTTTAAATTAGTAGCACTAACATATGGGTATGATACTGGTTTGTTCTTTGTTGTTTTTTTCTTTTGGAGTAATGAAGATGCTCTAACATTAATTGAAGTGATGAATGCACAACTCGGTGATTATACCACGTCATTGATTGTACACTTTAGATAAACTGTATTATTTATGAAGAAAAAAAAATAATAGAGTAGCCTGGGGGGGGGAATACTAAATGTAAGATTCAGACTATAGTAAGTAGTAATACTTTGATGATGCTCTTTCATAATTTGTTACAAATATTTCACAAAAATGCAAGGTATTTGTGGTGGGGTGATATATGGGAGCCCTGTATGATGCTATGCATATTTGTTTTGTAAGTTCACAACTTTTACTATACACTTATTGTTTATGTATGTTCATGTATGAATGATATATTTCAATAATATTTTTAAATTAAAAAAAAAAAAAAAAAAGGGATGAAGTTCTGATACATGCTATAACATGGATAGACCTTGAAAGCATTATGTTAAATGAAATAAGCGAGAAGCAAAAGGACAAGTATTATGCTATAACATGGATAGATATTGAAAGCATTGTTAAGTGAAATAAGCCAGAAGCAAAAGGACAACTATTACATGATTCAACTTATATAAAATATCTAAATTAAAATTCAAAGAGACAAAATAGATTAAAGGTTACTAGGGACAGGGGGAGCAGGAGAGGGGTTTTACTGCTTAATGGGTACAGAGTTTCTGTTTAGGGTGATGGAAAAGTTTTGTCAATGGATAGTGGTGATTTGTACAGCATTGTGAATGTAATTAATTCCACTGAAATGGACAATTAACAATGGTTAAAGTGGGAAGTTTTGTGTTATACACACACACATACATATATCTCCACAATTAATTAAAAAAAAAAAAAGTCACATAATTATTGCACTCCCAGAAAAGCAAGACAGCAGTAAATCCTAACTTTTGGCAAAGGTACTAACTTTAGGGTCTTATATCAAGTCAGCCAAGTAGCTTTTAATAGTACCCTACTCCTCCTGGGCCCTCCCTCTTTCCCCCCTGCACACATGCACACACACATATGCACAAGTATGGGAAATTTCCCAAGAAATATAACTTGATATCAGAGACGCTACATTTATGGAAATTTTTTAATCGGAAAAACTAACAAAACTTTTTTTTCTTTTCCGAATGCCTAGAAGTAGAAAATAGACAAATTTGGTAGTTGTAGTAAGAAAACTATCAAAAATTTATTTTTTCGAAGGTGCCGGATTTGATGACTGTTGATTCAGAAACACAGAAACTATTTTATTATGTCACTGGACATGTACTCTTGCTTTCTAATATCCAAACAAATTAAAGGAAAAATTTTTAGTAAGGAAGAGAATTTTGGCAAGGTCCATTATAAATTGCTATTAGATCTGTGTATGCTAGCATTTACTCTATTCTGAAATGTATGTAGCTTCACATAAGAGCTAATTTTCCTGGTTTGAATGCAAAGCAAGAGATCCCCATATTTCCTGCCCCCCCCCCTTATTTTTCAAAAGGCTAACCTGATGCTTATGCTGTAGGTAGAAAACCATTTCTAAGGAAAACGATAAGCAGGAAAAGTAACCTAAGTAAAAGAATAAGAAAAGGATGTTACTAAAACACAATTAAAAAAAAAAGTAACTGCATTCAAGAAGTCAATTTGAAAGGGAGGAAAAAAAACAAAACTTGAAGAGTCAAACAAGATAAACATTTCTTTGTTTTATATATCCATACTCTAAGAATAATGCCAGTGCAATGAATGATACAAGGAATACTAGGCTAAGACTAAGAAACCTAGGATTTAACTGCTATCTCTGTTACTTAACAACTTAATTTTTGAGACTGCTTCTCCAACATTCTGAGCAAATTTCTCAACAGACGGCAGTAACTTTCTCCATGTCTTGAATTGAACTCTTAGAGTGGTGGAACTACAGGTTTTGTTCAAAAAGGTGGGCTAGTGGATATGATTTAAGCAGTTGAGCACCTGTTTTCCACATGGGAGGTCCCGGGTTTGGTTCCCGGTGCCTCCTAAAAAAAGCAAACAACAAGCAAAACAAATGAAAAACCAACTCAGGGAAGCCGATGTGGCTTAGTGGTAGAGCACCAGCTTCCCACATATGAAGTCCCAGGTTTAATCCCCGGTACCTCAAAAGAAAAGAAAAAGAGGAATAGGCAATGAGTGTAGGATTTAAAGAGAAAGCAAGAGCATCATAAGTTCTGGAGACAAATGAAACCACTAATTATAACAAAATATGGAAAGCACAATGGTGAAAATACACATTAAATGGAAGCTGAACAGAGCTGGGGTGGGTACAGTGAGGGAGCATGACCATGAACAGCAGCACGAGCCAAAACACTGAAGCACACAGTGTCCTCTGAAATGCAAGCAATTCAGTGCTTCTGGAGAGCAAAGCATAAAGCAATGAATGGCAAGAAATCAATATATGTAAAGGAGGGAGAAGTCAGATCACGGAAGACCCTACAGACTTATGCTAAGAAATTTGTTCTGAACATCACAGGCAAAACAACAACATAATACCTCTTAATATAATTTCAGATTTAACCTTTTGGCTCAGATGCTGTAAGATTAAGAAAAACAAACATAAAAAACAATGCCGCCAGGCAAGTACCTTGGAATCATAAAATAACCTTTCCCCAGACTCTTGCACTCCAGCTCTACAAGGTAATGGAGGGAGAGTCAAGAGATGGGCCGCAATATACTCAAGTAGGGGCAAGACGTGGATGAGGCCAGCAGCAGAGGTTGGGTTTTAGGGGGCTAGGAAGTGTTCCAAAAGCCTGTCCATGAAGGAAACTGGCCATGGCACTCTAGGTTAGAAAACTCTGCTGGTGCTACTTTAGGACAATCCTTCACAAGTAGAGATGTCCAGTGACCATAGAAATAAAGGCCAAAAGTGTGGAGGGACCTTCAACACATTAAAAACCAGTTCCTTGTGTAGGCCCTGACACACACAGTAGGTACCCACAAATGAGGCACTGAATGGAATGAACTAAATTCTAATCCACTCTACTCCCAGTTCACAACATAACACAAGGCAAGTTAATTCACCTATTTTTTTGAACTTCAATTTTCCCTTCTGTTAAGTGGTAATAATATCTGCCTTCAGGGGTTGTTTCAAGGATTAAATGAGATAATAGTTATGAATATACCATATGATATCAAGGATAAATGACCTGAAGGCTGCTTTTATATTTCTACTTTCAAATAATCACAAATATTAATATTTTAGTGACTGAAAAGCAGTACAAATTTTCTCATTTACATTCTTTTATCCAATTAGTATGCAATCTAAGTTCTAAAAATAACTATTTTTTCCCTAGAATTATGAGAGCTAATTTTATTTTGAATGAAAAAATGAAAATTGCTCTCCATGGACATTTTTATTTTTCTTTGAGAAAAAAAAAAGTTGCTCACTTTTAACTGCAAGCAGTGAGAAGCTAATAAGGAGTTTTATACTATGGAATATATTAACTTTTTGCTGAACATTGTTTATTGTGGAAGATGAGGCTAGCTCAGGCAAGAGATAAAGGTGTAAATATACAGAGCAAAAGGTCAGTACTTTAGAAATTTTTAAGGAGTAAAAACAGAGAATTAGTTAGGGGAATGAAGGAGAGAAATGAAAGAAGGCATCAAAGACAACTCTTAGATTTCTGCTTGAGTGTCTAGGTAAAAGATGCTGCTGCCAGTTGAGACAGATAATAGAGGTACATTATGGGTAAAACAATGTGTATAGTCTTTTACATACTGATTTTTAGGTGCCTATGAGAAATGTGGAAATAGCCAACTGGCAACTGGATATGAGTTTGAAAGCTCTGGTATAAAAATACAGTTTGGGGATTAATCTGCATACAAATGGTAGTTGAAACCATGAGAGCAGACAAGATCAAATACTGAAAATGTGTAAAGTGAGAAAAGCAGTAGGTCAAGGATAAAATTGGGGGGAGCACCAACATTTTAGAGCTAGAAGAACCAAGGAAGATGAGCCCATGAAAGGCACAGAGAATCAATTAGTAGTAATAGGAGAATTAAGAGAGTATGATATCATTGAAGAATAGGATTACAGTAGTTTCAAGGAGTATCCAACAGTGATAATGCAGCAGAAAGGTCCAGTAAGGGGAATCCTGGGAAGAAAGTGGCAGCTGTGGCAATGTATATTTTTGATCTTCCAAACTGCTACATAAAAATAGAGCAACAATTATAACTAGGTGACAAAGCATACCCACCAACGCCAAAATAGGTGGGTACAAACCATTAAGAGTCACAAGACCTGAGTGTTATCTATTTGTGCAGAAAAAAACAGTGAAAAGCAATGGGAGACTGACCTGAAATAGGGGAACCCCAAAAGAATCAATAGGTATTCACTGGAAAGGCTGGTAGGCCAATTTGAGAACAGTGGCTGAAGCTAGGAAGGGTTTCACCCATTTCAAGAGCAGGTGAGTAAAGGGGGATTGAGGTGAGACCTAAAGGGGCTGGAAAAGTCTAGCTGCTATGAGCTTTAAAAACTGGTCCTTTGCTACTCTCTTCCAGGACAGAACCTCACTGAGAAAAAAATCCTGGGAATGAAATAAAAATTGAATAAGAAAAGGAAAACTAACATGGGAACAAGAAAAGATACAAATAAAAGTGCCAGGGGAAAACACACAGGAAATCTCGGAAAGTAAGCTACTATATTTCTGAACACTACACAAATGCAACAGAAGAGGGCACTCTGCAAATTAGAAAAACAATACTGACCCTCCTAAATGTTTAGAAAAATCACATTCACACAGAATTTCTACAAGAAAATGGAGAATCAATAGAAAAATAACATGGCTCCAGACAACGAAAATACTGGGGAAAGATACACTAAAAAATAAAAAGATGAAAACTGTGATACTCTGTTTCAAAATTATCTAAAAGATATCAAAGAATGATATAAGTCAAAATTTTAAGAATTCAAAAACAAGGTGGCAGAATTCAAGAAGGTAACTATATTATCTGACAAAGTACACATAATACAATCAGAAACTTGGGATGAGTAAAAGAATAGGGATAAGCAACATTGAAAAAAATCTGTTTCAGTAATCATGAATTATGGTATCAGTATTAGTATTATATGTATAACCTGGAATAAAGCAAATATTATGTTCTAATTCCCTCATCTTCAGTATCCCTAAGAACCAGAAATTCTGGTATGAAAGAAAGTATTTACTGAAGTAACATAAAAAGTAAAAATCTTGCAGTTCTGAATTTGAATTGGAAATATCTGTATGAATTCATGAGGTTCTCTCTCTTTTTCTTTACACCCATCTACCCACAAATACATGTAAATATATAAATATAAATATTTATTTATTTATGACCTAGAAACAATGGCCAACCCAGGTGTCCTAAGTATCACTAATGCCCAGATTGTGGACTTGAAAGGTCATTTCCCAAGAAACCAGGACTTCTTGGAAAAATGATTCATTTCAAGTCTGAGATAGATATGTACAAAATGAGTCTGGCACATTTCGGTATATCAGATAGCAAGGAAGCTATTAAAGGCTACTAGGGTCATGTCAAAAGGACTCAGAAGCCAGCTAGAAGAAGATCCCACTGGCCAAAGATGGGACACTTTGCAGTAACAATAAGAATTACAATGACTGAAGGCTATCAAATACATTTAAATATATGAGCTCATAATGATAAGTTAAAAAAAAAAAAAAACCTAATTAAAAAGGATGACAAGGAACCAAGTCATCATATTTGAAAACTGGGTCTATAAAAATTTAAAAATCTATAATTTGTCCTATTTTCCCTAAATGAACTATACCACTAAGTGACTAAGTAGTGGATGAGGGAAAGGGTTTCCTTATAAAATTACTCCCACGAAAGAATGAAATAAAAACAACATCAGAGAACATCACTTCTTGGCAGCCCCTAATGAATAAATGGATCAAGGCACTAAGCAGCAGCACTGCTAACATGAGAAAAGTTAAAACCAGACATTATGAGCCTCCTGATGAAGGAGCAAAACATTATCTATGGTTTCACCAAAGGTATCGAACTGAGTCTGATCAAGCATCAGATTCCAGCTGCCAATTAGCAGGAAATACAGAGGAAAAAAGACCTGGATCCTTCAACAAATAAATTGTAAGAAAAAGAAAGAGGTTGAGTGGGAAGCAGAAAATCCTACAGATTTATAAAAGAGACTTAAAAGACAAAGTTAAAAAAAAAAAAAAAAAGCATGTGTGAGAATATTAAACTAACGTGTGTACAGACACACTTTTGGCTGATAAAACTATAAAGACAAGCAAAGGAGTAATTGCTATAAAGTCAGGATAATGGCTTTTTTGTAGGTTGGGAGCAGGGGGCTGGGATTAGGATTGGACACATGGAGGGAGGCTTCTAGGGTAGTTGAAAAGTTCTATTTCTTGACCTGGGAGGTAGTTACAAAGGTATTTGCCTGATAATAATTCACTAAGTTATATCCCCATAAAAGATCAATAAGGATAAAAATTTCCTATTGTCAGGGATTTTGGTAGTAACTAGGGATCTTAGTAAGAACTGTTTCCAGATAAGGTGGGTGTCGAAGTCAGACTGCAGTAGACTGACAAATAAATGGTAGCTAGTGCAATGGATGCTGACTCATAAGTGCAAGGAGTAAAAAGTTTCACATTAAAAGATCTCAAATGATTTACACCTATTAAGGTTTCTCTTGGGAAACGCCAGTATGAGGAAAGAAAAAGGGGAGGGGGGCTTTCATTTTATATTTAATATACTTGGGACAATATTTACTTTTCTTCTATAAGCTTGCATTACTTTTGTTAATTTTTTTCAAACCTGTAAATTTTTACTTCTTAAAAGGGCTTCATAACAAAAATACAAATCTCTGAGAGAGAACAGACAAATCTATGCAGAAGAATTCCAAATGATTTATATGGCTACTATGCCCTCAAAAGAGGGGGAGCATATCTCCCACTCCTTAACCAGAGTACACACAGTGACTTCCTTCCAAAGAGGACAGTATTGAAAGGGGGAAAAAAGAGCAACTTAAACAGTGGAGAAATCTAACAAACACTGCTCCAGCCAGGTGATCAAGGTAAAAATCAACAGTGATAAATCATACTGATGTTATATATCCTGATATGATGTGATGAGCATGGCACTTGACCTCTGTGGGCTCTTCTTCCCCCCAAACCCATAACCTCAATCTAATCAAGAAAAATAATCAGACAAATTAAATTCCAATAGAGGGAATCCTGCAATACACCTGACCAATACTCCTCAAAACTGTCAAGGGCAAGGAAAGTCTTAGAAACTGTGGTAGCCAAGAGGAACCTAACGAGTCAAGTCAACTAAGTGTAATGTGGCATTCTGGGTGGGATCCTAGAATGGAAAAAGGACATTTAGTAAAAACTAGGGATATCTGAATATAGTATGGACATTAGTTAATAAAAATGTATCAATCCTGGCTCATTAATTATAACAAATGTACCATACTAATGTCAGATGTTAATAAAATGGGAGATCAGATGAAGGCTGTAGGGGCTCTCTGTATTATCTTATCAATTTTTCTGTAAATCTAAAACTGTTCTAAAGAAAAAAAGTCTGTTTAAATTTGTTTAAAAAAAGGAGATCCAAAAGTAACAGCATCAAATTATCAAGTTTGTTAAATTGAGGTTGGTAGGTTTCCTACAATAAGTAAAGCAAAGTGAATAGTTTCTCTCTCTTATTCCTCATATAAATATTCTGAAACAATCAACAGATCACCTAAAAGACCCTCATAGACCAGTGATCTAGTGACCACACTGTGAGAACCAAACAATGACTTTGGCACATTTCCAGACATTCCTTGGCACAATAAAATTGGGGACAAAAAAATATGGTACTAGTGTGAATCTGAAAATATGGCTGGCAAGCTGGGGAGAGAATGTTCTTGGATAAAACTCACTGGGTACCAGCCATCAGAATTATATCGGTTCAAGCAAAAAATGTGCCTTTATAAAATAGTTTCAGAAGTGTCATTTCTAAACATATAATCAGACACAATGGGCAAGAATTTCTCATATATCATTTTCACACTTCTGTTAATCAAATAGATGCACAGTCAAGTATCCATCCCAGCCCAGATATTAAGTTTGCATTGCCCTAGCCACTAAGCATATGATGTTAATGATGTTTAACATTTATTCCTATTACAGAGTTACTTCACAATTGTATACTGTATTTCAATTAAAAAATAAATCCCTTACAGAGTGAGGAAGGAGAAAGGGGAAGAGAAATAACATTAACTATTAAATGTTTTATGTGGTAAGCACTACCCAGTTTTTATACAAGTCTCATAAAAATATCTCATTTAATGGTCACAATCACCCAGATGGTAGGTATTATCATTCCTATTTAACAGATGGTGAATCCAGAATCCAAAAAGGTAAAGTCACTTGGTAAGGCTACACACTTACTAAGGAGTGGAGCCATGCCTGAATGGCTCCATGAAGTCCGACCTGCTCCTCCTACAGCCTGCTGCTGCTTTAGGTCTTCACTTCCTACACCCTCACACAGCACCTAGAGTGTTAATGATTTTTTGAGAGGAACCAAGTTGAATGACTGATAGTGTGAATACTTTGCTAATAGTTTATAACCAAAGTCTCACCCTATACGTGGCTTTTAAGGAAATAAAGAATTTTGTGAAGAGCTGTTATTGTTAAAGTTATCTACCACTGTATACACTTTGCCAGAACACTAGGAACTTTCTAACACACTGTATACTTGGGGAAAAAAATAATTCAGGTAATAAATAATTTATTAAACTGACTTATGTGGCTACATTAAAAAATAGATTGCATTTTATATCCTCTTCCCATGAATAGAGGGAAAAAGTTTTGATAAGCATCTTATTATGCTGCCTATCCTTTACTGAATCCTTATGAACCTTATGAACCATATACATATCTTATGAATCAGCAACATTACTGTTCCTTAGAGAACCCATAAGTGTTGGCTGGAAAAAAGAAAAGTAGCATTCTCAAGGCTTGCTATTTTCCTTTTACAATGCTTATAATTTTATTACATAAAACTTCAAATGAAGTAAGAGTCTTCTGCTTCAGATAATTTGGAAGAGAAACCAAAAACTTTACTGGAGTAATTCAAATAGAAGTCAGGATCTAAAATCACTAAATTTGTTTGTCATATTTCTTCACTACCCAATACAAATCTGATATCTTAGTTACATTTCCTTGGCAGTATTTAAACATGATAACCATAACACTTAGAGAATTTTGTTGGTGCATTATATGCATGTTATAAAAATAAAACAAGAGACCAAATGGCTAAATGTAGATTATTATCAAAGTCCTGGCTTTGTTTACGAGTAGTGAGTTTGTTAGGGGTTATTATATTTTTAAAAATAACTGATTAAATAATCATCCAAATAAATAAATGTAGGCCATGTACGGACCAATGATGAGAATGTGTATAAACCAAGGAATAAGATTAATACAATTTTGCCCATTTGAGTCCATATTTTTTAAAAACCCAGAAAAACAAAAATTATTAATTTAACCATTAAATTAGGAGGTATAATAGGAGTAAGAAGCATAAGCAAACCACAAAATAGTGATATTTAGATAACTCCCAAAGGCATAGAGAATATGGACAAAATTTTAAAAACAGATTGGTATTTTTGGCTCAGTCACATGCCATTTGATAATGCACATAATTCTTGCCTATTAAACTTTACCACTGTCTATGTTACTGATAAAAATATCATAATCACACACCATTCTGAGAATCACTGATGTGCCAGTTATTTACATACATTAATATCTTTCCTTTAGTTTCCTCCTATATAATGCCTCAAAAGTTTTCACCCATTTGATTACCATTCAGGTTTTCTTAGCATAATTACAAGTTTTGTGTATTTCTAGGTAGGCTTTTTGCAAAAAATAATTTAGAGCCATACAAAGATTAATTCTCAAAGCAGAAGAGGACATATCACGGATTAATAACAGCACTACTTTCATGAAGATGTTTGATTATGCTTAATGACAAAAGTCAAGAAAGAAATTCTAGGACTACTTGAAACTCATAATTTCTCTATAAAAGACTACTGAGTTCTTTTCAATCAAGTACTATCAGGTCTCTGCCCAAGGAATCCTCCTTTCACAATATTGATATTTAAATGCATATGTTACATTTTTAAAGAAAGGAAATATATGTTTAAAGAAGCTGAACAAATATAGGTTTCTAAGATCACAAGCACTGATAGGGAATTTCAAGTTTAAAGAGATTTACTTTACACAGGGGGATATAAACAGAAGATTTCCTCAAAGGTAATAAAGCTACAACTACAAATAAATTCAAAAGAAGAGAATACAGAACTTTTGTCCTAGGCCCTGGTGACACAGATTCCTGCCTTCAGGTTGTTTTTTTTTTTCAGTGTTAAATCTCTAAATACTTTAAGTAGAGAAGTGCTAGCAGTCAAGCAGAGTCTATTTCCCAAGGGGCTCAGACCAGAAAATTATGTAAACCCTCCAAAAGGTTATAGCAAGCTCTTTCCATTTCTATCATAGCTATTAATAAGCATGGATATGGTGGTTTATTCTCAGCACATTTAATTACAGCACTAGTACCACTCTGTGCAGTCCTCTGCACTACAGCTCCAGAGTGTTTGACGATGGCCCACCGATTGACAATAAACACCTACACTTTATGTCCAGTGTGTCCCCACTTTTTCAGATGAGGCTATACTGACAAACAGATTGTAAAACAACTTATTCCACGTAAGGTAACACTTCAAAATGCTATTAAAGTGGCCAGGATATTATAAGAAATGAATTGCAAATTTTCTATTATTTAGGAGAAAAAATATTTTGTACCTATATTAGAGACCACAAATTATGTTTGTGTCTCTTTGATATCTTAGTGAACCTAAATGACAAACATGTAAAGTCATATAGGTAAAAAGGAACTCTGTAATGGGATTGACTACTGTGTCTGATCAGCTACTATTTTATAATCAAAAGTTCTATATGACCAAACAATAAACATTTCTGCTCATCATTAAAAAATGGAGACAAAACTATATAAATCTATGGAATGTTCAAAATTCATTCACTGTTGCCAGTAGAAAGTAGTGCTATCCAACTTACATTAATATTGATGGGGGAGGAAAGGAGCTACCCCTATGTTTATGTTTCAAAGATTTTATAATGTATTTAAAATTCTATTCTCATATGACATGTCTATTGAATGGTTTCTCTGTGTGGTCACATTCTGTTCTCCCCTACTTAAAACTTACAAAGGAAATAAATGCTTCCTTTAGACATCACCTTGATTATGCCATGCTCTACCTCGTAATGCCAGTTGCAAGTTTGTTGGTTTAGGGTCAGAATAATTTGTAAATAGCATTAAAATACTTCTATTGCATTTCTAGAATTCATATGTTGGCACAAGTATTCTATAATTTAGTTAGGAAAGCTAAGAAGATAAAAAAGTCATTAAAATAGTCACAAATATATGAACTAGAAACAAATACACAAACAAAAACATCACAAACCTTCTTGTGAAGACACAATGGGTGGCATGTAATCAGGAATGTATTCTTTTCTTTCCTCTGCATCTTTACTTCCAGGTTGAGGAAACTGAAGGACATTGTTCTTGCTAACAGGAAATGAAGGAATTTGATGTGGGAAAGTGACAGGCTCAATATTGTGAATATAGTCTTCTAGTTCATGAAGATTAACCCCCATAAGTTGGAAAGCTTCACTAACATCATCCAAAATTGGGTCTGTTCGGCCATCTGAAACAAAGTCAAAAGCAAATCAAATTATTTCCAGGAAATTCAATGAATATGCTTTGAATTACCAAGGAAAAA
The DNA here is from genome assembly GCA_026826555.1 of Tolypeutes matacus. NCBI lineage: Eukaryota > Metazoa > Chordata > Mammalia > Cingulata > Chlamyphoridae > Tolypeutes > Tolypeutes matacus. Next base: position 7,329,936 of record JAKSZT010054552.1, read on the forward strand.
AGTATTTTTTTAAAATCCCAGAAAATTTACAAGGAAGGACTTTGATCATAAAGGTGGCTTATATATAAAATTTTTAATGTAATTAGAAGATACATATAAAATAGATAGGTTGGTATGGTGTTAATAGTGCTGATAAAAATTAGAAAAAGTGAAATTTTCTTTCCAAAAGGACGTTTTTTTCCTATGCCTACCCTTAGCAGGCCTAATGTCATTTTTTAGTTAAGACCTCTTATTTAAATTCCAGTTCCCAACTTCCAAGAGCCTAAAGGATTTTTTTCCTTTTACTGAAATCCCCTATGATCACTTCAAACTCACTATGTCTATAATTAAATCATACTGTAAAATGAAAAAGAATTTTGTAAAAATTAGACACATGCACGTGCTTGCACACATACAGTAAAGTTCTAGAAGGGTAACAGTTGGCTGGGACGGGAGCTGCAGTACAGGGGAAGGGAATAGATGGGGCAGGACACTTCACTTCTAACTTCAAAAACTTCTGTAGTCCGAACTTTTCTATGAGTATGGGTTACTTCTATGATGTATAAAAAGGAAAATAAAAGTAATACTCATTGTTCCTCTTATTGACATAGATATTCAATTCTTCCACCTCCATTAAAGGCATTATTCTCTCAGTTTAAAAAACATGATCATCGTGAATTCTTCCCTGTCCTTTGCAATCTCAACACAAGACCTCTGGTATTTTTTTTTTGCCAGAGATTTCAGATTGTTTTTTCTTTCTCTCTATTCTACTCTCTCAATACAGTTTCAAGTTCTCCTCAACTGAATCTCTCTTATCCAGCAACTTTCACCACATTGTTCCCCCTACTTAAGTACTGTTTTCCTATCACCTACCATATGTTTAATTCTTCTACCTAGCTTTTAAATCCCTCTATTACCTGACTTCACTCTGCTTAACTGTTTCCTCTATTGCCCTTGAAATGAACTGGCCACATCTGTCAAGCTGGTCACCTTACTGGAACTTTTACCATGTTCCATTCCACTGTGACTTCTTCGTTCATGTTATTCTCTAACATGGAATAATCTCCACCTTTTATAACCTACTTCATAGTTTAACTCAAATATTATCTTTTTAGTGAAGTAATCCTACCCTGAATTCATAACCCACAACCATCTCTCTTTTACCCTTTTCTTTGCATTTACTGCCCATACCATGCCATTACTAGGTTATAGTCCTAGTCTTGAAGAGTCATCCTGAACGACTGAGCACCTGCTTTCAGTGCATGCACACATATTTAATACATAATACTACACATGCAAAAACATCTGCCCTGAATGCTTTGAGAAATTCACCTTAGAGAAATTTAAAAATTCATTATTTGTCTAATAATAACTTGCAATATTTATTTTAACTTCAGAAAATTTTTTTTTAAAAAGAAACAAATACCAACAGATTTGTTGATAATTTGACACCTTATGCACAGGGATTGTCTCAGTAACTCTTATGTCTCCAACATCTAGCACAGCATTTAGCACACAAGTGGTGCTCAAAAAGGATTTAAAGGAGTACAATATGAGACTGAATAGTGGTAACCTAAGTTTACAGAATGTAATTTTAAAATAATGATAGTATAGGAAAAAAGATTCTTAAAAAAAAAAAAAAAAAAAGTCAGTAACTAAAAAGGAAACCAGGAATCAGCATTTTAAAAAGTCACCAAACCAGAATGGGGAATAATGAACATGATAATTTCATTCTTACTAAAATCAAGAAAATTGACTATAAAAATTGGGTAATTAGTAAAGAAGTTCACATTGGTCATAACAATAATCACTTGGTGACTTCTGCCAACCTAGTTACATGGAGTACCAGCACATGTTCTGATTCTGCCTATATAAGGCAGGAAAGGTAATTATGTATTCAGGGGATATTTGATTACTGAAAGGAACAGAACATCTGTCCTTATTTAGGGAACTTGGTAGCAAAAATGTAATCTGGACTATGCCTAATGGGTAACAGTATACTCAAGGCCATGGAGGAAGGTGGGTGAGAGGTAAGCAAAAGCCAAGAGAATACTATGCTAGTGGTTACTTCCAAGATAGCAATGAATGAGTCACTTAGCAGTTCCAAAATTAGTTTAGCAGATCTATGAAATCAAGCATTCAAAAGATATGCATTTTTTAACTCAAAAAGTGACATCAATAGTTGTTATGGGAGTGGGTTATCAGACTAGGTTACAGAACCCAGTCAAAAAATATTTGCTAGATACTATTATATGTATATATCTTATTATATTATGGCACCCTACTAGGTTATAAAACAAAGAGTTCCACAGTCTCTTCCACAGTCTCCTGGGGAGGGGAAAGGAGAAGGGACTGGTGAGAGACATATTCAGATGATTATAAAACAAGGTGATAAATAACATAACAGAACTATGCACAGAATTATGAGAGCAGGTCACAAGAGTTTCCTAGAGCAAGTGATTGGCGAATCTCAATTTATAAGTAGTATTACTGATGGACCAGGGGGTCAAGGACATTCTAAGAAACAGCATGCATATAGGAATGCATAGCTTTATACTGCTTCAGAAATGGCAGGTAGCTCATCATGGCAGCAGACTGGGATGATTGGATGGCAGAAAAGAAAAATGCTAGCTCACAATGGGAACTGTGTGCTGCTCAAGAGTTTAGATTTTTAGCTTGTAACCAATGAAATACACCTGAAGGATTTTAAGAATTCACATTCAGATTTGTGTTATGGACAGATTATTCTGCAGCACTATGGAAGCTGGAATGGAATTTGGGGTCTAAGAAGTAAAGTACATCTGTTGGTCTCAATTTTTCATTCTAGGAACCACTTTAACAAAATAAAATATCCTATGAAACACTTCACTCAGTTCTCCAGCTTGCCACCATAACAATCATGTCCCAAAATTTAAATGAGTGGTAGTGTCCTCCCCTCACCACCACCACCATTCACACACTTCACATCAGTGAGAGGATGTGAGGCTTCTATTAAACATTCCAAATTATTAAAGACTAACATATAGATACTACAAGACATTCACTTAAAAACCATAAATACTATAGCCCAGATAACCTAAAGAACCATGGTACATTGGCAATGATCCCTATACCACCCTTTGATAACTACTGATACAGAAATACAAAAGGTGAAAATCAATGACGATGTAAGTGAAATTTCAGCTAATCAGTGAAACTGACAAAGTTGATCCAGGTAAGTAGCAGAGATGTTATCCATGAAATAAACAGATACAAAAAGAAGAAACTGTGTCCCTAACGGAGCAGAGCTGTCAAAGAGTATGTGTTATGAGCTAAGGAATGGCCAGTCTTGTATAAAACGACCGGTAGACGGAGCGCCTGTGACAACTAGTTGTAGTAGTTTGCGGGCAAGGGAGGAAAGGGACCAAGGTAAAAACTGGGTGTAAGGCATCAGGGGAGACTTCTACTTGTACCAAAAATGAGACAATGAGAAGGACTGATGCACACTGCAGAGCAGAGAAGAGATAAGGGGACATGGAGCTGGGAGCGGAGCTTCAAGGCTGGTGGCGGGAAGTTAGCGGATGAGGAAGCGGTACTAAAAGGATGCCTGGAGTTTCAAGGAGCAGTGGAAGTGACCCAGCGTCGGAGGCCGAGCAGATACCAGATTTCGGGGTAGGGGCGAAGAACTAAAAACTCCGAGACGCTCAGCGAGGGAAGGGCAGACTGAAGGTGTCACTCGTGACTCGCCGGAGGTAACCCTCCCGCACCCAGCCAGGTACTTACAGAGCTCAGAGTACCTATGGCAGCCCCGTCCCAACTGCTGCAGATAGCGCTGTAGCACGTCCGTGAGGAGGTGGCAGGCGCTAAGTTGCACCGAGTCCCAGCCCAGCGCCTGGCAGATCTGCGCCACCGAGACCCTCAACAACGACCTGGAGTAACTCTCGCACATCCCGCTCCGCTGACTCCACCGCAGCCCTTGATGCCACTTCTCTCTACCCGTGCCGCCTAATCTTAGCAGAGGTCCCGACTCATCCTCGAGGGCCCCCGCGGCGGGGAAATCGTCCCCCCGGCCCCTGACGACCCCCTCAAAGCCTCAGCAACACGGAGCGCGCCAGCCTGAGAGTCGCCATCTTGGGCTCGCTCCGCCTCCCTCTGGACTGTCGCCGGGGCCAGGCAGCACTAAGCGAGCACCGAGCGCGTCGATGTGAAAGCGCTCCTCCCCTTTCGCGCAGGTCGATCGTGTCGTCATCGACTCTTAGGCCTGGATCCTGCAGGCAAAGCTTCAAGGAACTCTGGCGGAGGGTTCGTCCAGAACAGGCGGCTCAGGCGTTCCCAGTGGGGCTCTCACAAGGAGAAAGAAGAAGGAAACCGCAGTATCTTAGGGACAAAAAAAAAGGAACTGGAATCTGAAATTGAGATGAAGTTTTCAGAGACAACTGGGAATCCCAGAGGCTGTGAGTGCGGGGGCGGGGTTGAGGGGATGAGAATTCGTTAACTAAAACGCGGGTCTCTTCCGGTCTTTCTTCTGCTCAAAAAATTGAGCTGCTTACCGTGGTGTAGATTCAATAAGTCTAAGCTCTTCAACATGCCATTCAAAGCAACAGGGCCCGGACTAGAGTGAGGCCAGGGAGGGACTTGGATCTGTGCAGAATTTTCTAAGGGGTCACCAAAAACTCAAGATAAATATTTTGACAATTTTTAAAATCCAAATGACAAAAACCTCATGCTAACAAAATAGCAACATCTTAAGTAAAGACAAGAACATTGCAATGTTCACTACAGTCCACCCCTTGCAACCTCAGATCCACTTCTTTGCATAAGTTTGGGGAACAGCTCCTCCAGGATTCTGGGGGGCTTCTTTTCCTATGGGAAACATAAGAGGAAGGTGAGGAGAAAAACTACAACCCCTACTGCTGCAACTTGTCTCTGGGTCTCACTGATACTCATTGCCTTCCTCCTCTCCTAGTCATTCTAGATTTCTCTCACCTTCAGCTAGCATCACTACTGGCCTCAATGGCTTACCTGGTGGCATGTCCCAGACCCCTGGTCTCCATGCCTTTCTCAGACTCTGGATGCCACACTAGTCCATATGCCATTGAAATTGGACAAGAGAGTACCAAGAGTCAGCCAAATAGACCACCTGGGTGCCAAACATATTCCTCCTTGCCTCCCATTGTATAAGAGCAGCCTAACTTCCTCCTATTGATCAGGGACAATTCCTTCTGCCTGCACAGTGACTCCTCTTTGCTTGCTGTTTCTTGGCCAAGGTGCCCAGTTGGCATCAATTTTAATGGGAGTCCTGTTGTATCCTCTAGTGAAAATATTCCCCTTTTTGGTAATCCGACCTACAAAACTGCAAAACTCAGTTTCAGGGACCAGAGGAACAATCCCCTAAGTGGGTGGCTGGGAGTGATGGTAAGTGGATAAACTCATGCTTCCACTCCCATCCCATATCTTTTGGGAGCCCAGCAAATAAAAGTGTTTGATTTAAAGTTTGCACTGCCTCTTGGAGGACTGCACCCCATCCTCACGAGGTATTGCCACTGAGCAGGTACTTCAGCTGTACCTTCAAGGGTCATTCCTTGCTGTGTAAGGCTGACAGCTTCTGAGTGGTGCAGTATGTGATACGGCCAGTGGACTTCATGGTCATTTGTCCACTCCCACACCTCCTTGGTTGTAAAATGCTTCCCTTGTTCTGACAAAATGTTAGAAGATGCCAGTGGATCAAACACGAGGGCAGGAAAAGTAAATCCATACTCAGAATATGTATCTCTTCCTATTTAAAAGAATGGCTGCCCTTTCTAGAATGAAAAGGGCCCAGTGCAGTCAACTTGCCAAGAATGTGTAGGTTGGTCTCCTTGGAGAATCAACATTGGTCTCTGTAGCAGACAGTTTGCCTGGGCACTGCCCAAACCCTTGCAGTTGGGAGGATTCCTTTTGCTTTTGTCAGGGCCCCACAGTCCAGGTAGTAGCGCAAAGTCCATTTTTGACTTGCATCTACATACCAAGCCAATTTATACATGAAATAAGCTCAGTCTTTGCCCTCCCACATCAGCTGGTCCTAAGGAACCCCCAGGCCACCCTAGGTCTGCTGAAACTGTGATGGATGACCTGAAGGTCTGGCCTGCCTTCTCCTGCACCTTGCTGTGCCCTTTTTTCTTTCTTTAGACACAGAGAACACTTTATTTGCTGTCTTGCTCCTGGGGTCAGCCAGGAGGGACCTCCTAGGAAGAAACCCCAAGCACTCATAACTCCTAGTTGTCTTATGATGGATTGCTGCTGGGCTCACTCTTCCTTTTGACTTGGTGGATCTGGCTGAACCCAGTTCGTGGTGGGCAGTTCTGGCTACATGGTACTTGCACTTGCTCTCTACCAGCATGCTACCTGGCCTCTATTATTTTAAGGTCCCATCATCCCCATATTTCTCAAATATCTGCTACATTGATACATCACACCAGCTAGTGCATTTCTTTCCACTGTTATACCGTCCCAGTTCAACGTTGGTGAAAGTTTTACAACTTACACAATCAGGTACTACCTTGTGCCAGGGTTTTGGTTGTTTTTGTGTATGTGTGTGTGTTCTCCATCTACCCTTAGTGATGAGGTCCTCATTGCCAGCCAGGTGGTGCGTGGTTCAACTTCCAAATCCCATCTCAGAACAAACTGGCACAAGTTGGATTCCCCAGGAAGCAGTCTCTAGATGGAGATCTGCCTGCAGAACAGTGATCCCTGTGGAAGGGAACAGATGGAAGCAGCATTGGGGAGCATTGGGGAGAAGGGCTGCTATACACACACAAGGAAGTCCTCAGCCAACCCTATGAAGAGCATTAAAGTCCTTAAGAGTTGTCCTGAGTTCAGGAAAGGGGGCCCTGGCCTTTATATTCCCACAGTGGTCTTGGATATGGGCTGCCTCAGAAAGGGCCAAGACAATTCTAAAGAGGGTTGACAGCTGAGGGCTGTCTTCCAACAACATTCCCAGCAGCTGGGGGAATTAATCCTTCAGTCCTTCTGAAAGGAGATCTGGGTGCTGTCTCATAGGGGCCACTAAGCCATAACACCATTGCCACACTCAACAAATATAAGAGCATCACAATACTATTTGTTCAAGGATCCTTTTTTTTTCTTTTTTTTTTTCATTTAAATCCAGGATCCATTCAAGGATGACTCATATCACTCATTGCACTTGGTTATCATGTCTCTAGTCTCTTTTAATTAGATCAATCTTTTAATTAGATCAATTTGCCTATTTTAATTGATTGCTTTCTCACTTGATTAGGTTTAAGTTAAACACTTTTGGCAAGAATAATCCCTATATGATCTATACTTCCTACTGTATTACCCCAGAAGAATTTGTCCCATTATTGGTGGCTAAGTTTGATCCCTTGAAAAGGTGGTATCTGCCAGATTTCTCCACTGTAAAGACCCCCTTTTTGTTATAAAATTAATAAGGAATCTGTAAAGTGATACTTTGAGACTATGTGAAAAGCCTGCTCCCCCATAATTTTTTTTTTTAGGAAGTACCGGGGATTGAATCTGTTATCTCATATGTGCAAAGCCGGCACTCAACCACTGAGCTACACCTGTTCCTCTTCCCCTTCCCTTTTGCCCAGTGCTTTTAGCATACCTTTCTGATCTCTTATGGAATCATTAATTACATTGGTGGTTACAAAGTAGTGATTTTTCTACTTCTGTCATTGCTTCTACATTTCTTAGCAGGAATTCTTCTGTAAAGAGGAGGCCCTCCACCTTTTTTAGTATCACTGTGCTCAGGGATTTTTTTTTTTTTTTTTAATTAATGTCTTCTAATTCATTACCATCAATTATTCTTTTACGGCTTAAATTGCCCCTAATTTGGCCAGTGGGAACCCTTCCAAGCCAGCTCCTGTATTCTTTGAACATGCCACTTCCATTTGTTGAGCATTTGGTTTGTGACATAAGATTTCCCAGGCTCACCTTGTGCTTTCCCTGCCCTAAACTTGGAGTTAGCCATTTTTTTTTAAGGGCCTTGGTTCTTCTTAGTGATGATTAGTAGTTAAAAAGATATGTATGCTAGCTGACCCTTACTACTACAGGGTTATCTGTACTTCAGGGCCCTTTTAATGGCTAGACCTAGGGGAAAATGTGCGTATGTATATATATAATATATATTATATATATTTAAGTCCTAAGTACGTACACGTGCCTGACTCAAGTCTGAAACTACATATTCCTTACCTCCTCCCATTCCTTATGTGTATCTCCCTTCTCCAGAGAATCTTGGTTTCAACAATATCAAATATTTGCTTATCCTACAATGTCTTTGTCTGCTTTTTAAGTGTTTTTCTCTTTTCATATGATTCACCCCAGTGGTTTTAATTATTGGTTATATAAAGATGATTCCAAATATAATACTTTAGCCCAGATTTTTGCTGAACTTCATGCTAGTGTAACTGTTTGGATGAGCCCTACATAACTCAAATTTAATTTATATGTGATGGACGTGCAAAACTAATCACTGTAGATATCCTTCGTCTCAGTGATTCACACCGTCTACCAAGTTGTCTAAGTCATATACTTAGGACTAAGTTATAGTTTGCCCTGTGTCTCAACTCTCACAAAGCCTTCTCTAGTTTAGGTCATTTGTATCACTCAAATTTGGACATTTCTTCCTATCCCTGCTGCCACTACCTTAAGTCAGGCTATCTTTTTTTTTTTCCCTCATGTGGATCTCTGCAATCCTATTCCTGCCTTTAATCTTGTCCCCAACGAACCATTTTCCCAGCTGCTGTCAGAGGAATAGTTCTAGACTTCCAGTCTGATTGCACTTACTTCTTTTAAAACATTTCAGTGGGTCTCAAAAACCTTCGTGCTTGTTACTGTGCCATTGCCCCTTAAAGCCTATAACGAACTGGCTTCCTCTCATCACTGCCTTCTCACGTCTCTGAGCAGCCAAAACAAACTACTTTCTCAACTTTGGGTCTTTGCATGCTTTCTTCTAGAAATACTCACCTTTTTAGTTTTGTGAAAAATCCTTTGGGAAGGAGATTGACTTGTGGGTGGTTAATATGGCGTACTCATTTCCCATTCTATACAAAACACTCTACTGGATGCTACTGGAATGAGACTAAAGACTGTCAAGTTGCTTCCAGGTTAGTGGGGGGAACTAAGATAGGAATGAAACAACAGAGGTAGCGAATGGCAATTGAAAGGCACAGATGTAATGCTTCAGGCTTTGAGTGTGGCAGGCAGAATAAGGGCCCCAACGATGCCCATTCCTAATCCTTGAACATGTGGCTTTGTTACATTGGTCAAGGGAAATTAAGGTTGTTAATCAGCTGAGGATAAGATGATCATGGTGGGCCCAATGTAACCACAGGGTCCTTAAAAGGCTGAGAGGGAGGCAGAAGAGTCAGAACCAGAAAGATAGCCCACAACTCGACCAGCCATTGCTGGCTTTGAAAATGGAAGGCCATAAATCAAGGAGTGCAGGCAGCCTCTAGAACAGGGGTTCTTAACAAGGAGTCAATGAGCTTGAATTAAAATAAAAAAAAAAAAACCAATGTTCTTGTGGGGACATGGTGTGGGTGTGATATATTTATTAAATACTACACGGTATAGTGTAGACTTAGTAAGGGGTCCATGGTTTTCACCTGACTAGCAAAGGGGTCCATGGAACAAAAAAGGTTAAGAACTCCTGCCCTAGATGCTGAAAAGGGCAAGAAAACATCTCCCCTAGAACCTTCAGAAAGGAACAGTTTGGCCTTGACCTGGGTTGCGTGAGATGCATTCCAGACTTCTGACCTCCAGAACTGTAAGATAATAAATGTGTGTTGTTTGAAGTCATTAAGTTTGTGGTAATTTGTTGCAGCAGCAATAAGAAAATAATAGGAGAAAGCAATTGTTTCCAATCAAGGGGCAGAGGGACTAACTTCTGGGAGGTAGCATTTCATTTAGGCCTTGAAACATGGGTAAGGTTTGAACAGCCAGAAAGGGGGTCAGACACAAGGGACATACCAGGCGAAGGAGATAGTAAATGTACTGAGGCATTAACAGGGAACAACAGGAGGAGGAAATAAAAGACATTTACAGAGAGTAGCATATAGTTCAGTCTGGCCAGATAATACACGATATGAAGAAAATGTTTAAAATTATAGAAGGGGCCATTCTGGATTTTATCCAGTGGATAACAATCAGCAAAGGTTTTGTGAGAAGGGGTGACATCTGATACTTTATCATACTACTGTAATTATTGTTTTGTCTTCTTTAGGCTGTATACTTCAGAACAGGAACTGTGTCTTTCTCACTCATTGATAAGTCCCCTGTATATATAGCATAGCGTCCAGCATGGAGTCAGTGCTCAAAAAATAAATGCTTTTTTAGAAGAGTTCCTCAATAGTGTATAGAATGGATTAAAGCACAACTCTGAATATACTAAAAACCACTGAACTGTACACTCAAGAGTAAATTGTCTGGTGCATGAATTATATATCTCAACAAAGATGTTATTAGAGAATAGATTAGAGGTGAGAAGTGGACATAAGGGAACAAGAGCCTATCGCAAGAGCTGCAGCAGTGGGAATGGCGAGCAGCTGCTTCCCTATGAGCACTGAGTGTCAAATTGTCTGTATACAACTTAGTAGGACACAGGATTTATAGACTTAACTTTCTTCTTGAGACGAGCTTTGACTGACTCTAAGAGCCCTGATCTTCAACATTCTATTCTGGTGGATGATCAGAAGAACCAAAAGCAACATGGAAAAGCTGCAGATGGGGTGACAAAATTAGTGCCATTAGTGGGTTTATAGCTGAGGACTAGTGGAACCTAACTTCCCGCAAAGGCATCTTTTTATTCAGTTGGTGCAGGCAGGAGCTCAGTAACTGCACAATTTTTTCTTTTTAAAAAATATTTCTTGGGAAACGGATGTGGCTCAAGAAGTTCGGCGTCCGTCTACCATATGGAGAGACCGGGGTTCAATCCCCGGGACCTCCCAGTAAAAAAAAAAAAAAAAAAAAAAAAAATTTCTTAATTTATTCCCCCCCAAGACTTTTCAAGGGTCACATGGAGGCAGAAGACAATGTAACAAAAGCCTTCAAAATTCTGAAGGAAAAACAATTTCTAACCTAGAATCCATACCCAAGCAAACTATCATTTAAATGGGAGGATAGAGATTTTAAGATATGCAAGGTATTAAAAAAGTTTACATTCTGTGTACCTGGAGAATGTACACCTCTAAAATAAGAAATGGAAATGTGAGTTATAGGAAATTAGGTCCAACACAGAAGAGAGGAAAAGGAAATTCTCAGGATGGCAGAAAGAAAACCCAAGACAGCTATGCACCAGACAGAGGGCAACTGGGTGAGATGGGAGCACTCATGCTCCAGAGCCAAATAAACTAGGGCTACCATCACTCTTTTCTGACTGGGACACTATACCTAGGTGAACCTGACCCAGGCTATTTTCACTTATGTAGACCATGGGCTTAAGTTCCCCTTTTCTTTCCATGTTGTCTAGGACATCCAATTCACCCCCACAGAAATATTCTGCTATCCTGGAAACTAGGGGTAGGCCAAAGTTAAATAAATTAAAAAAACAAAAAGAACCGCAGGGCACCCTGTTCCTTGCTCACGTTCTGGTACTTAGTTCCAACTTTGCCAGATGCCTCTAACCCAGCCAAAAGTAGCGCTGGTAAAATTTCAGGGCAGCTAGGCCTTGACCCAGAGATTCTACTCCAGGCATCTTCTCTTGGCAGCTGCCTTCCCATAACATGGCAGCACTGTGCTCATCACAGGCTTGTGCTTGCTGATCAATTTTTAAACTGATTATGGTTCCGTTCATTTTTATGAATATGGTTGTTGGTAAAATAATATTCAATTCTTTATAAATGTATACATTTATATATTTAATGGTTTTTAGAATCAAGAAGAATATATAACCAATTGTTAAGTGAGACTAATGGGGACTTCCATTTCATATATATAGATATTTTTGGAGGTACCGGAGTTTGAACCCAGAACCTCATACATGTGAAGCAAGCGCTCAATTATTGAGCTATACACACTCTAATTTCATTTATATATATTTTTACAGTTCTGAAGTACTGTTGGAATTTATGTATATATATTACTTTTGTAATAAAGAAAATTTCCCATTTCAAACAAATAGGAAAAAAGCTGCAATTTTGACATGGCCACTTAGTTGTATAGAAAATCTAAATGGTTATCTAAAGAGGAGTAAGGAGTGAATAACAAACTTGAATGTTTTCTCAATGCTTAGAAGAAAAGACATGAAAAAATATTTACTCAGAATGAGTATATGCCTGGAATCCTTTATCCCACATATGAGAAGTAGCAACTGACTCCAGCAGCATTTTTATTTAATTTTGTTGGTAGTTCTTTGAAGGTGCACGAGGATGTATGCCCAGGCTGAGGTTGTGGTCTGTAGTCTGTTACTTCCACCTAGATCTCTCTGACTTCAATGAGGCTAAGCTTCTTAAGGTTATTAAACAACTATAAGAAAAGCCTCTTAAATTATCTTCTTCCCAAAAACGGTTAACAGTAGTATGTTACTATTTTAAGATGTTTAACATCATCTAATTTTTAAGATCATAACTATTGCTCTTATATAATAAGACAGACTTTTTATTGTAAGTTATTTATTGTAAGATAATTTACAAATATCTTGCTGTCTTTAGTAATTTTAAACAATGAACCAACAATTTCTTCTGACAAGGACAGCAGTAAGCTAAACAAAATCAGCTGGCTTAATTCCTCTTCTTTACCTGAAAAAAACAAATTATAGAACAAGTAAAAATCAAATAATATTTTTGGGAAAATAATTCTCTCAAGAGATAAGAAGTATTAATGTGTGATTTAACAAACTGAATTTACATCATAAAAGTTACTCTATACCAGTGGTTCTCAAATTTTGGCCTGAGGACTCTTTCATGGGGTCTGTGAGGGCAAGAGTATTTTCATTATAATGTTATTTGCCTGTTTTACTCTCATTCTCAAGAGTGTAGTGTTTTCCAGAGTGTACATGACTTGTGACATCACAACCGGAATGAAATGCAGAAACAGGAGGATCCAGCTGTCTTCTGTTAAATCAGACATTACGAGTATAAAAGGGTCCTGAGACCTAAAATTTGAGAACCTCCTTAAAAAATGCTAATTCTCTACTCTCAAAGTTTATTTCCTTCTATGTCTCATCCGACCATTTAATCTAGGTTTTCTATGATCAACTTGTTTAATAAATACAAACCTAAAAAAACACAAAGCCCACTAGCATAACCCATGTGCTTCCCCAAGTTGGCTGCATCTATAAATCAGCATAACAATCTAAATATCTTAGAGAAGCAGCTTCACTGTTTCTAATTTAGCTTCAATTACATCTGGCTATGTTTCTTTTCAGGAGGGGTATGGGAAGAGTGTGTGAAATATCACTACTTTACCTCTTATCTGAGGATGAAACTTGATTTTCATTAATCCCTGGTTATTATATTAGGAAAAAAAAGACAAACACAAAACAAGCAGGTCAAGAAGCAATCCGATCCATGCTCATTAATTACATATAACTCTCAAGTAAAAAAGGTCCATTTCTTCACCTATTACCTTGAATATATCCTATAAATACTTACCAAAATATTCCTCTAAAACAGACTTAATGAGTTATAAAAAGTTATAAATTTCAATCTTGTTAGAAGCAATAAAAACAATGTTCATGCAAGTAGGCAACACTATGAAAGTATAATTTAAATCACTACTTTTCTTTATTTAAAATTTTAAATACAATATATTTAAAATTTTTAGGGTGGCAACTAATTCTTGACACCTTAAATATTATGGTTTATTTATGTTTTATCATATTATTAAATAGTTAAATGTGTTAAATATTAAAGTCTGTACCCAGAATAAATGATAAGATGACACAGCATGCAAACTCATTCATGTAAACAATCCAATATTAGACTGCACAAAAACTTTTTGTATAAGGATTGACACTACACTTTCAGAAAGTGAAAATTTAATAACTGATTTCCAATTACCAGAATTTTCTTTTTTAGTATTAGTTTTATGTCATAATCCCTACTCCTTATTTCCTTTGATTTTGATATTTTTTAGGCAGGTTTCCCACATTCCTTATCAAGAGAGAATAATTTGGTCCTCAATTTGCAGAAGGTGTATCCTCATAGTTCATTCCTACCACTGATTTTTCAAGAGCAAAAGAAGTTCTTGGGTTGTCTAGATCTCATACAGCCCTGTGAGCTCCTGATGCTTCGGAACCCTGCAGAACACAGTTCTTCTCCCCAGGCTTTCAGTCACCCACCATCCAAGAAGAAATCAGCCTGGCATTAGCAGTAGGACATATAGCAAGGAGGATAATGATAATAAAACTATTTAATCCTTGTACTAGTCTCCGCTTTACAGGTGACAGAGTCAGCCAGATAAAGATTCAAGGAGACAAGGGAAAGAAGAGAATGGCATTTCAGGCAAAAGCAGTAGCATGTGTTTCTCCCTGGAGGTAAGAAAGAGCAGAATATATTTGAAGACCTAGAAGTAGATCAGTGTGGATTAAGTTCGAGGGAGGCAAGAAATTAGACTGGAGAGAGGGTTGGTACACAAGGAAAGATGACCTATATCATCATAAACTGTTTCTGCCAGATGATTATATAATAGAAGGTTTGTTTCTATTATTTTCCTCGTAATGCTTCACTAATTTTCCTTATAACACTCTACTGTTAAGGGTTGGCAATTTTTTTTTTTTTCTGTAAAAGGGTCAGATAGTAAATATTTTAGTGTGTGAGTCACATATGGTCTTTCTCTTTTTTTAACAACTCTTTAAAAATGTAAAAACATTCTTAGCTCCAGGCCACAGTTTGCTGACCCCTGCTCTACTGTTACTTCTTATTTAATGTCTGCTCTCCCTTTAAGACTGTGAGCTGAGGGCAGATACTGTCACTTCTATATCTTCAGAGACTAGCACAGGGTCTGGCACTTTAAAGAGACTCAGAAAATGTTTTTAAATCAGGAGGGAAATGACAAGGACTTGAATTAAGGAAGTGGGCATAAAGAAGGGAAAAGATTCAAAAGCTATTTATAAGGTAAAATTTATACAATTTGGTGACCAATTAGTTGTAGGTGAGTGGGAATGAGTATGAAAACTCACCACCCATTTTATTTTGCATCATAATTATTACCTGTATATTTTTCTTATCTAATTAAAATATAAATGCCTTGAAAGAAGACTCACATCCTTGACCTTTACAATGCCACTGTGCGTAGCGCATAGTGGGTGTTCAATTTAATAATTTTCTGAATAAAATTCCCATTATCTTAGCCCTAGTTTCACAAACATGAAAATTTCTAGACAACCAAGAAATTTTCTTGAGGAAAGGGATTTATTATTTGGTACTGATAAAAAACTAATAATTAAAAAATTCTTGGACCCTACCGCCAATCAATGATTTAAAGATTCAAGTAAAAACAAAACTATAGAACTAGTCCAGTAACTCAGAAAGCTTCACTTATTTCAACTTGATTCATAAAGTTACCAAAAAACTCCTCCTATTTTATAAACAATACTGAACTATCCACATCCTTGTTTCTAATGCTAACGATATAGTAATCTGTAAACAGAAGAAACCAAGGCTGAATGTTTCAGCTGAAACAATCAGAATAAACTAGAGAGATCCCACTGACACCAAGTTTTTAAATCCTAAGAGTAAGGATACAAGATTAAGCAATGGATTTTTCATCTTTAGCAGACAAAACAAAACAAAAAACTTTATCCATCCAAAGGTCAAACTAGCAGATATGGTGAGATGAGGAAAAATCTCTCTGAAGGAAATCTACTGTTACTTACAGAGCTGCTGCACCAGAGATGATTTCAATCAACTCTTTCGTGATGACAGCTTGGCGGGTGCGATTGAATGTCAAAGTCAATTTGTCAATCATCTCAGCTATAAACAAAACAAATAAACAAATCTAAAGCTAGAAAAAAATAACTTTCCTCCTCGTAAGATATGCTACCTAATGAGGGACAGAATGTTATTTTTCTAATTTTTTTTTTCAGATGAGAAAATTCAGGGCAAGAGTTAGTAATTGGTCAAAAAATTTTGTAGATTTAATGGCAGATCCCAGGACTAGATCTAGATTGCTTGCTTCTTGGTCTACTTAAAGAATGTTAATGGTTTTGATGCTAGGATCTCCAAGCTGTTCTCAGCAACACAATACTCTCAGAAGAAATACACTGTGTGCTTACAAGCATTCTTGCTAGCATTGTCCATGGCTGTCATCCGTGCACTTTGCTCACTAGTGGTGGACTCTTTTAGAGAGTAGTAGATGATGTTTGCCAGATTGTATTCTTGGTAATTTTGTAGCACATCAGCATCAATGTCATCATAGATACTCATACTCTCTGTTAAAATAAGTGATAAATTTCTTTTAAGTTATACAGAACAAAGACCGATTGAACTAAAAACACCTTACTCTATAGAAATCCTTTATAAATATAATTACAGAGCAGAAATCAATGTTAAGATAGATTAAAAGAATCTGTTCTAGTAGTTTTCATTTATTTTCACACTATAGATTATAGCAGATTTCCAGCAAAACATAATGTGTAGGCAAAGCATTTGATTTTCAACTTCAAGTGCTTAACTTAATTCAAAGTAGGAAGAAAAACTTATTTAAAATAAGTTTCTTATTATTTCATGGGTACAAAGTCCTCTGGATAGCACCTAGCAGAGTGCTTGACACTAAGTATCAAGCACTCAATAAATGTTTTAAATGAAGAATGAAAGAGCTCAAACCAATATAATTTAATACCAAAATCCCAATTTAACAGTTTGATTATTGGAGAAATATCAAAGTGTCAGTCTGGAAAATGAGAGAGGGAAAACCTTTCTAAGCATATAAAAAGGGTGGGAGAATTAGAAGTTGATATGCATTTTTTGTTTTAATGTTATAAAAATTTAGCAGCATACTTCAAAATTCATTCACTAGGGTAAAGTGGTAAAATAGTACTACATTTCATCAAACTTCAGATGCTATCAATTTTAACCCCTATTTATGTACCTTTAAGAAAGAAAACATGCAGCCAATTAAAAACTATGACTTGCCATTTATTAGAGGCATCACAATGTCAGAGATGTTGAAAAGTATACAACTCAGAATAGATGAAATCATCAAAGGGGAAAACAACTTAGAAAAAAATGAATTTGAAAATATTAGTTCTAGGCTATTTCATTGAGCAATGAAGATTCTGTTCAAACAATAAAGAAGAGAACTAGTGGGTCAACATAGATTAATTGTGAACACTGGTCAAATCTCTACTTTAGCACTTCTGATTGTGCTATAGTTAGGCAGAGTTCCATACATAGATTGCAAAGCCAATTTCTGACTAGGCTCTTTAATCCCTGAGGGACAGAAAACATGCCTCATCATGGTCTTCAATAGATGTTTATTTGTTCAAACAATGAAGGAATCGAAGATTTATCAAATGATGAGTGGCTTCATGAAGCCACTAACAGTTGCTATTAGAAACAGCCCTAGATCATTTTGCTACTATTGAAAACAGACCACCCTGACAAACATTATTTTCCTTAATGTACAAATCTCTCCTGTCTATACAGCAAAAATTCTTGTCATACAAAAACTACTTACCAGCACTTGCAATGGTATTAAGCGAAAAGATAGGCTTTTCTTCTGTCTTATAGGAGATGACAGATCTGGAAATGTCAAAAGCAAATGTAATATTCAAAGTAATAATTTGTAAACAGTTAATGGACATGTAGTTATTTTAAAAGAAATTCAGTTCATGAACATAAAAAAGCTGTGATTTTTAAATCTATCTTGCCTGAATTTATTAAAGATGATAGATCCTTCATCAAACTCATATCCAGAATTTAATAATTCAAGGGCAATAACTGATGCATCTCCAAATGTAGGGGGTTTCCTTCCCACTTCTTTGAATGTCACCAAAAATTGGTCAGAATGAGTCCTACAAGAAAATCAAGAAATCACATAATATAGTTTAACAAAATACTTCTGCTGAAAGAACAAAACGAACAAGGATAAATATTATCACTATAGATTAGATTTTGGCAGGGGAGGTGTTCCTTGAGTTAAGTTGTTCCATGCATTATCATGTGTCTTCATTTCCTATAACACCTGCAAAGAACTAAAGACTAGAGATGAGGCTTTTCTTTACATTTCTCTTTGCCTTTATTCTCCTCCTTCCAATTCTAATGAACTATTGTTCAATTCTAAGATTTCCAGGATTTGCTAGCTCCTCAGATTCCTCATTTGGCTAAATGCCAATAGTGTTTGCTATTCCCTTTGCATTCAATTTATGGCTTGGAGGAAGGGAAAGAAAAAGACAAGTAGAAAAGAGGGGCAAGCTATATTCTAATCTAGTCTGGGTAAAATAAAAACATCCCTCAAAATAAAATAGGTATCCAAAATGACACCCTGCTTAAATAAATTATCAAAGACACTTTCATTTGGTTCATGCTTACACCCTTTTGAACACAAACAATATATATTTAAATTACCTATAAAGTATGCCCCTGATTTTATCACCAATTCCAACAAGCATAACTTCTTTTCCAGCTGCTTTGAGTGTGGCCACCTCACTCTTCATCTGTTTAGCAACCGAGGAATGAATAGCACCACAAAGTCCTCGATCTGAGGATACACCAATGAGGAGGTGTTTCTTCTTGTCTTCAGGCCCCTTAATATCAGCTTTTTCATACAGAGCTAAAAAAACAAAAAAGTAATGGCAGGAAATTTTATATGCAATTAATACAAAACAGAACAATAAATCCAAGTTTACAAAAGAGCTGGCTGTTTTAAAATGATGTGTATTTAGGTGGCATTTGATCAATATAATCAAAAGTGTGTACTTATTCCATTTACAATCAGGCTGAAAACCATAAAGGTATAAATCTCTACAAAGGTTTCTAAAGGCCAATTAATTGCCAACTTTATTTTAAATATTAACTATAAGAAATTTCAAAATTGAGAAATGTATATATTTATTCATCTGTGTTTACTTTTTAGTTTTTAATTGTTTATATTTTCAATTATTAAATGTACAAAATAAAGTAAAAAAAAAAAAAAAGTAATTTCAAGTACAAGTAAAGAACTTGTAAAGGGACCAGAATTATAGAGATACCCACTTAACTAGAAATCAGACTTTGGGAAAATGTACATTTCTAGTATATAACCAAAAGCAAATATTTACTGAACTGCTCATATAATCTGCATATCAAGTTCTTATTAAAAAATTATCTACTTTAACTAATGGTTGCCACTTAATTTTTGCTATTACTTTAACCATCTCATTTTGTTGTTGCATTTCTCTAAGAAGCAGAGGCTAAGACTGAGTTAAATGGGATTAAATGCCCAAGGATTTTAGTAGGTGAAATGCCTATGAGAAAAAAAAGGAAAGAAGCCAGAAGAGGCTGAGGGAGCTATCAGACCTCAATGCAGGCCTGATCTGTGGGAAGAAGAGAGGGAAAAAAGCTTGGGTGGAAGCTTCCTAGATCACCATGCAGTTTAAGAAAAGTTTGGCAAGGCTGCTGGGGAGTCCCTAGACCAAGAAAGACAGCCAGAGGAGCTCCACGTCTCCCAAGAACAGGCCTGTGTTGGTACCGGGTGTGCTCAGTAACTGGATGGGGTAGCCTACAGGAAACCTGGCCTGGTGCGAGTGCAGAGATGGATTTCCACAGCTGGGGCCAACCATGCTCCGGACAGTTACAAGGTACATTTTCATGGCTGTCACACAGTCATTTCAACAAAATTCCTACTGTTACCTTTCTCAGTATAGAGCAATGATTCAAATTTTAATACCCGAGGACCCACAAAAAGCAAAGAGAAGTTAAATACTCAACTCTAAAGTTTGAGGAAGTGGGGAAAAGTAACATTTCTTTTAAGTCTTTTTTTATATGTGTTTTACATTGTACAGCATAAAATGCCGTTTTACATTTTTAAATATTTAAGATTATTAGCCACTTAATATCTAGCAGTTAGCACTTTTATAGTTTGTAGGTCTCAGAAGCAGACTTGAATTTTTAATATTAAGCTACAAATACTTTAATCAGATATCTAGGTTGGTTTCTTTATTAAATGAGAAATTTTGTGGTTTTAGACTTTTTTGGGGAATTAGTTTACTATACTTATTCAAATCAGCAATAAAGGTGAATAATAGAGTGACTTTCCTTTTTTTCATATAAATAGGCTAGAGAGTAATTTTTAAGTAAACTTTTTCTTTTCCAAAGTTGAGGTAACAATAGGTTTAGATTGAGTAATATAGTAAAGAAATCCAGTATTTAGGAAACCACAAGAGGATGCAAATATTGAGAGCCTGCTATATCATACATTCTACATATGCTTAGTATCTAAGGTTACAGATATGAATAAGATATAGTCCTAAATAAATTGACCATTACTGTCCTATTCTAGGTTAGACTGGAGAGTCATTCAACCAACATTTAGTGAACCACTAACTATGTGCTTAGTTGTGCTAGGCATAGAACAAGACTGATGAGAACAAATGGGTTGGAGCTGATAAGACTTGCTAAGATCTAGCCTATCTACTCTCCTTGATACCTGTTAGGTGAAACTAAATATGACACTTTTAAAGCAAGGAGCCATTTCAACTGAGGCTGTGTGCTCTATCATTTTCTCATACAAAGTTTTCTTTAGAAGTATAAATGCCTATTTAAAAAAACATGGAGGCACACAAGCAAATTATGACACAAGGCAATTATACTTCTAATACATATATTATCTTCAATTTGGAAATAAGCACGTTTTGCCTTCGTATAAAATTGCTATTTATCCATTCCACTTTTATATTCTTTGGTCTTCATTCCCTCAAGTGTTTATTGAGCACCTATGGTGTCAGACACTGTTCTAGGCCCTGGGGATACAGTAGTGCTCTTAAGTCCGTGCTCATAAGAAGCTTGTATTCTAGTGGGGGAATCACATAATAAAATAGTAAATAAGGACAAAATATGGCAGGGTGTGCTAAGTGTGAGGAAGGAAAGAATAAAGAGCCATAATGGAAGTACATGAAGTAATGAAAGGAGATGCCACTGGGGAGAAGGTGGTTTGAGAAGGCCTCTGGAGTAGGAGGCATTTGAGGAGAGCTAATGAAGTGAGGCAGAGAGCCCTGAGACCATGGAGGAGAAGGCATTCTAAGCAGAAGAAAGAAAGAGCAGGGGCAGTAGTGTGAGCAGGGGGAGGAGTGGCAGGGAATGAGGGTGGTAGGGCAGCCAGGCACAGGATCAAAGGATATGGAATTGTAAAAGGCAGAAGTAAACATCCTTATTAAGTCACTAGTTTGTAGTAGTCACATGTAATGGTAAAATTCTATTTTAATGGTAAAGGAAAGCGATTGGAAGATTTGGGGCAAGGGAGCAGCATGATCTGATTCATGACTTAAAAGGGTCATTCTGGCTGCAGGGTAGAGAATAGGCTGAGTGTATGTCTGCGAGTGTGGTGGGAGGTGCCAGAGCAGAAGGAGGACACCAGGTAAAAAGGCTACAATAGCACTGAGCAGCAATGACTAAAAGCACTTAAAACAAAATATTTCTTTGGGAAGATATGAGCTCCAAACTTAAAATTTGGATGGCCTTGAGTTGAGATTATTGAGGCTGAGTGCTGGGTAAGGGGGGGGGGGTTCAATGTATGATTTTTCTTTATTCCATTTTTGTGCAAAATTTTCCCTAACAAACGTGAGACAGAGCGATGATGACAAAACTGAGAGACGGAATATAATACAGGTTTAAGTGGGAATTTTTCAGCTCTTCAGTTTTATCGTTCCAGTTCCAGAAAATAAGCTTCATTATTTTGCTTATGTACAAGAACAACCAAATTCATAATAAAATAATATAAAAACAACTTAAAAGCAAATATAAATTATTTTTTAAACTACCATATCATATCTTTTCCATTTATGAGATAAATCAAGAATATATTATTTGAATAGTAAAGGAAAAATGCTTTTAAAAGGATAAGACTAGTGATGAGGAAAAGAATCTTAAAATGAAGACTTTCAGTTTACCCCCTGCTTGTGTATCACTCATATTCTTAAAGCACTATCATGAGTCCCATCTGTGACTGCGCAGCCACCTTTCTAGCACAGGGTATCACCCCAAACACCACCTGCAGTCCTAAAGTATTATCATAACCCAAGAGAGCAGGATGAAGTCAAGCCATTGAGTCTGATGCATTATATTTGCAATTTCCTTTGATTGTGCATTTAATGATCTAGGAGAAATTTCAGAATATTTAAAAAGTGAACCTAGTAATATCTAGCAGTTAATAAACACACAGACTCTCAGTCCAAACCATGCAGGTTCAAACAGATGTTTTGCCACTTTTATACGTGATCTTGAGCAAGTTACTTAACTCCTGTGTGCTTCAGTTTTTACGCATCTGTAAAGTGGGTACTCTAGATTCCTGCCTCATAGGGCTACTGTGAAAATTAAATGAATAGGCTTGGCATCATAGTAAGTACTTAATAAAAATCATCAGTGATCTTACATTAAGCAGTTCTCTGTGATTTGTGAAATATATACTCTTCTCTTACCCAGAGATCCTACTCCATATACTCGAGCTGGTTTCAGCTCCCTCTCAGCTCGAGCATATTTTGCTGCTGCTACCATTTTCATAGACTTGGTAATTTTCTGGATGTTTTTGATTGACTTTAGTCGCCTGGTAACTGAAAAATATAAGTGCCATATTAAAGTAAAGGAGTTATAGTATAACTTCATTTGTGAATTTCTTGAAATATTTTTCTAAAGTACAAGGGAAAATAATTAGCCCATTCCCTTCCCCAAAACAGTGGATGATACTAAACTAAGCTTAGTATTAGAACTGGTTCTGATAAATAAAGGTCAAACCTAGCTGCTACTTAGGACAGGCAAAATGACAACATAAGAGAACAGTACATTATACATTTAAAACATTAAATAGTATTAAAAACAGCCTTTACAAAAGAAAACAAAAAAGAAACAAAAAACAATTAAAAAAAACAGCCTTTAGTCACATACTCCATAAAATTACTTTCATATATGTAAAAATTGTTTCCAATTATTTAATTATCATCATTGTTCAGACAACAGAATCAGAACAAAAACTTCTCACATCACCTCAAGCTAGTCCATTCGAAAACAAGTTCCATGACCACACATAAAACATAGATTTATTTTTATCAATTTTGACCAAATATATAGTTATCTAAAAGAGCATATTTTTAAAAGTATTTTTATTATTTGGTAAAATTTATTTTTTTTCTTCATTTACATTTTAAGATAAAACAAAGTACTTACTATCTTTCAAAGTTGCCATATTTCGAACCTGGGTCCTAAGAATAAAGGTTTTAAAAAATATTTCAGTTTTTTGAAAAATAGCTCCATTATACAAGAAAAACTTTCTAAGTTAATATATGTATTTAAGGAATGCTCCATAAAGAAACTATCAAAATTCAGCACTCTGAAGGTATAAATATATGTCTGTGTGTATGTATGTATGTATATCCTTAATACTAACACCAAACCCTGTACTGAAGGCCTCATTTTATTTTCCTTACCTCTAACACAAACTTTTCACTTAGGTCACAATGGCATTCACACATGCTTTACTCTACTTCCATATCTCTGCCACAGTATCTCTATATTTCCCATGGAAAAAGGGCCTCCCCCCGTTAGGCTATCCAACTGTACTTAAGCTACCTCTAAAAAGCACTCATTGACTCCCTCAGTTCACAGCAAACTTTTCCAAACCACACCTAGACTCAATTAGATATTCTAACATATTCTAGTCATGTTAGAACATATAGTTTACATATACTTCATTTAAAAAGATTTTTAATTTTCCCAACTCAATTCAACATTTACTAAGCAGATACCACGTTCTAGGCATTGGTGAATAGGGCATGGTCACTAACCACAAGAGGCACACCAGCTCATAAACAAGATCCATGAAAACTTAGATTTACGTAAAAGCTACATTAAATATTTTTCCTACAGTCTTTGAAACTGAAGTGCTTATACTCAAATGTCAAAATTATTTCACTTCAAAGGAATGTTAATGGGAGCATTCACTAAAGCTTACCTGCGTTACATGATTGCCCAGTTTTTGTTTACTTGTCTATTTTAATCTGTATATCTCCAAAAGGATAAAACTCCAGCTCCTTTTCAACCCTGACATCCTGACATAAGTAAAGCACGAAGAGCATGTGAATATATAATCAAATATGTGTGATTTATGGTCCTGTAGCCGTTTGGCAATTTGATGTAATTATGAATTCCAAAAATATAATTGGATCATGCTTGTAAACTGATCTGTTTATCTGGGCATGATTAATTTATGATTAGGGCCACGTCAGTAGGGCATTGAGCCCCACCCCTTGGTGGGTGGGAGAAGCGAATATAAAAGGCAAGGCAAAGGACAGAGGGAGCAGTTTTTGAGAAGCACTTTTGATGTTGGAGAGAAGGCCCCAGGAGAAGAGAAGCTGACCTTGTGGAGGAAACAGGAACTAAGCCCAGAGAGAAACGCAGCCCGGGGAAGAGAGGAACCCAAGAAGCCTGAACCGTGGCAAACGTCGGTAACTGTCTTGCTCCAACACATGGCAATGGACTTTGGTGAGGGAAGAAACTTATACTTTATGGCCTGGTAACTGTGGACTTCTACCCCAAATAAATACCCTTTATAAAGACCAACCCATTTCTAGTATTTCGCATTAGCACCCCTGGCTGCCTAATACAGATCCCTAAATATTTTAACTGAGAGAAAAACTGGGAGTGATGATCTACCTGGAGGTAATGAATTTTGAATATAAGACAGCTAAGAAGACCATGGGGCCAGGTAGAAATGTTCTTTGGGTATGGGAATAAGAAGAGGTTTTAAGATTTGAGATACAGATTTGCAAATGATCAGTAGGACATGGCAGTTGATGCCTCCCTCTACCCATCTCCAAAAAAAGCAGGCAGAATTAGAAGAAAAGAATTTTAAGAACAGAACCTGTCAACAAATCAACATTCAAGTGACAGTAATGTCTTAGAAGAGCAAATGAGCAAGAATTATGCATAGAGATAATGAAAGCAGAATAGTTTCTCAGAGAGTTTGGGTTGGAAGGAAGGAGGGAAGGAAATTAGATTGTAGCCTGAAAGAAGGAAGGATCAGGGAAGGATGTTTTAGGATGGAGCTTGAGGCTTAGGCACAGGATAAAAGAGGAAAGGAAAGGGCTTATAACAAATGAAAACTTGCATAATAAAAAGGCAGAGGTCAAACTCAAATGCCTGCTGGGACCAGAGAGGTAACATGTAAGTGAAGACAGCAGAGAAGATGGAGACAATGAGCCCAAAAGCTCAGGCTGGAAGTAGCTGCTACTCTGCTCTATTCAATTGGGAACCTAAGTATCATTCTATAATAATGTTTTAATGGGAAATTTTAAAACAAAAACACAGCAGTCTTTTAATAGAGCCATTCAGATAGGGCAACACAAGTGAGCTACTTGGTTAACTGCTATTATTTTATTTATTTCATGGAAAATGAGCATGCGTTTTCTGTTTCTTTATTAAGTTGGCGAAATAATTTCTCAATTTTAAAATGATCTAATGGAAATACAAAAATAAAATAATTTCTATACCTACAGAAAAAATTAATTATCTCTTAGGCTCACCAATTTGCCAGTTTGAATTAAAAATATTGGATGAATGGCTTCCTCATAGTCCCAAGAAGCTTCCATGATATTTTTGAACATTTCCTAAGTTGGGACTTTTTGGACCAAGATACTGACAATCAGTTGGAGATAGTATTAAGCTCATTTCAATGCATAAAATAAAATGCAAAATAATTTTAAAAATCAAGGATTTTCAAGGATGCACGAAAAGATTTAACTATGAGATTTACTCTCTATGGTACTTTTTTTTTTTTTTTTTTTAGGTACCGGGGATTGAACCTGGGACCTTGTATGTGGGAAGCCAGCACTCAACCACTGAGCCACATCAGCTTCCCTGAGTTGGTTTTTTAAATTTGCTTTGCTTGTTGTTTGTTTGTTTTTTCAGGAGGCACCAGGAACCAAACCTGGGACCTCCCGTGTGGGAGGCAGGAGCTCAACTGCTTAAGCCATATCTGCTGCCCCTATAGTACATTTTGTAACAATGAAAACAACCCAAAGTGTCCAACAATATGAAACCCATTAATTAGTCAATCAATACAATGAAATATCAGAATGCCATGAAAAATGATGTGAGAAACTTAACAACACTGAAAGATACCTGCAATATGGTGGTGTTAAAAAAAAAAAAAAAAGCAGGTTAGGTGACTTCTGAATTCAGCTCTAAGCAGGACAAATACCAACAACAACAACAAAACTACACCCAAGCACATCATGGTTAAACTGCAGAAAACCAAAACAGAGAATTTTTAGGAAGAAAGAGAGGAAAACAAAACTTACCTATAGAGGAACAAGGATAAGAATTACACACAACTATGTGATAATACCAAATACACTTGTACACTTTGGATGAACTGTATGCTTTATTAATATGTATCAAAAAAATTGAATTGTTTTTAAAAAAATTACATTGGGGGGATGTAGCTCAAGTGGTTGAGCGCCTGCTTCTCATGTACAAGGTCCTGGGTTCGATCCCTAGTATCTCCTAAAAACAAACAAACAAAAAAACCAACTCTCATTGAGGAACAGATGTAGCACAGTGGTTAAGCACCTTTTCCCCATATATGAGGTCCTAGGTTCAAATCCCCTGTACCTCCTAAAAAAAAAAACAAAAAATACATTTGACCTCCCTTCAGAAACCATGCAAGAAGAGAGTGGAATGAAATATTTAAAGCGTTGAAAGAGAAAAACACCAACCTAGAATAATGTATCCAGTGAAATTATCTTTCAAAAGTGAAATTATCCTTTCTCAGCCAAAAACTGAGGGACTGTCACCAGTAGACCTGCCTTGCAAGAAATGTTCAGAGAAGTTCTACAGAGAGAAGGAACGTGATATGCCAGAAACTCAGATCTATATAAAGAAAGGAAGAACATTAGAGAAGGAATAAATGAAGGTAAACAAAAAAAAATCTTTTATTTTCCTTATCCTTAAATGATGTAATATGTAACTGTTTGTTAATGCTCTAAAATTGATTGGGGTGATGAATGTACAACTGTGATTATACTGAAAGCCACTGATTGTGTGTGAATTAAAAAAAAAACAATAACAACAATGTATTGGGTGAGTAAAGCATACAGATAAGTGAAATAAATGACAGCAATGGTATATGGGACAGGAAGAACTGGGAATATTGTTATAAGGTACCCACATTACCTGTGAAGATGTATAGTGCTATTCGAAAGTGGACTTAGATTAGTTGTAAATATATATTACAAACGCTAGGGCATCCACTTAAAATTTTTTAGAAAGAAGTATAATTGATATTCTAAAAGAGAAGAGAAAATGCAATCATATAAAATGCACAGTTAAAACCAGAGAAGGCAGAAAGAGATTAAAAAACTAAGAACAAGTACAACCAATAGAAAAACAGTTACAAGCAAGGTAGATATTAGCCCAACTATATCATATATTTAAATCTGAATGACCTAAAATCATCAATTAAAAGACAGACTGTCACCAACATGCATAAAAAAGCAAGGCCCCAACTATATATTGTCTACAAGAAACCCACTTTAAATATAAAGACCACAGATAGATTAAATGTCAAAGAGATGGAGGAAGATATAACATGGTAACACTAATTAAAAAAAAAAAAAAAAGCTGGAGTACCTATATTAATTTCAGACAAAGCAGACTTCAGAACAAGGAAAAATTATCAGGGATAAAGAATGTCATTATATAATGAAAAAGGGTCAATTTTACAAGAAGATAAAATAATCTTGAATGTATATACACTAACAACAGAGCATCAAAATACATGAGGCGAAACTGAAATAGCACTGAAACTGAAGGTAGGAAACTTCAACATCCCTGTCAGCAAATGACAGATCCAGCAGGCAGAAAATCAGTAAGGATGTAGTTGAACCTGAAGAGCACTATCATTAACTAGATCTAATCAACATATATAGACGACTTCTTTCAACAACAGTAGAATACACATTCTTCCTGAGTTCATACAGGCCATCATAAAGCATACCTTAACAAATTAAAAAGAATGGAAATTATACAAAGCATGCTTTCAAACCATGAGAACTAACTAGAAATCAAAAGAAAAATAGCTGGAAAATCCCAATATGTGGAGATTAAACAACACACTCCTAGATAACACATGGGCCAAAGAACAAGTCGCAAGAGAAATTTAAAAATATTTTGAACTAAAGGAAGATGGAAATAAAACTTATCAAAATTTGTGAAAAGCAGAGAAATCAGACTTAGAGGAAAATTTATAGCATTGAATGCATATTATAGAAAAGAAGATCAGGAATGAATAATCTAAGCTTCCACCTCAGGAAATCCAAAAAAGAAGCCTAAGGCAAGCAGGAGAAAAGAAATAAAAATTGGAGCAGAAACCAGTGAAACTAAAAACAGGTAATCAGTAAAGAAAAATAAAAAAGACCAAAGGCTGGGTCTTTGAGAAGATAAACCTCTAGGTAGGCTAACCAAGAAAAACAGAAGACACAAAATTACTAATATCAGAAATGAAAGATGGTTCATCATTACTAAGCCCATGGACCTTAAAAGGATAATAGAGGAATATTATTAACAAGTCTAGGCCTACAAATTTGATAACTTTGATGAAATGGGATAATTCCTTGAAAGACACAACCTGTCAAAACTCAGATAGCAGGAAGATAATCAGAGTAGGGCTATATCTACTACAGCAATTGAATAAAAAATTAGTAACCTTCCAAAAAAGAAAGCATCAGGCCCAGATGATATACATGGGAGAATTCTAACAACCATTTAAGAAAGAAATGATACCAATTCTCTGCACTCTCTTCCAGAAAACAGAAGCAGAGGGAACACTTCCTATTACTACAAGATAAGCATTACTCTATTGCCAAAACCAGATAAAAACATACAAGAAAGGAAAACTACAGACCAATATCTCTCATGAACATAAATGCAAATATCCTCAACCAAACAGTACCAAATCAAATCCAATAATGTATAAAAAGAATTATACATCACAACCAAGTGGGATTTATTCCAAATACGCAAGACTGATTCAACATTTGAAAATTGCAATCCATCACATCAACAGGGTTAAAGAAGAAAAATCACATGATCACATCAATAGATGCAGAAAGAGTACTGACAAAATCCAGTACCCATTCATGATAAAAACTCTCATCAAACTAGAAAAAGAGGGGAAATTCCACAACCTGATAGAGAATATCTACAGTTTAATAATGACAAACTAGATGCTTTCCACCTAAGATCAGTGCATAACCCCCTCACCATTCTTATTCAACATTGTACTGGAAATCCTAGCTAATGCTATAAGACAAGAAAAGGTATACAGCCTGGGGAGAAAGAAATAAAACTATCTTTTAAAACAGATGACATGATTGTCAATGTAAAAAATCCCAAAGAATTGACAAAAAAAAAAAAAAAAAAAAAAAAGCTTCTTGGAACTAATAAAGAATTATAACAAGATTGCAGTATAAATTAATATACAAAGGTCAATTGCTTTCCTATATACTAGCAATGAACAAGTGGAATTTGAAATAAAAAATACAATGCCCTGTACATAATAACCAAAAAGAAAATAAAAGAAATAGGTATAAATCTAATACAATATATACAAGATCTATGGGAGGAAAACTACAAAAGTCTGATGAAAGAAATCAAAAATCTAAATAAATGGAGAGATATTCCATATTCATGGGTAGTGCAGACTCACTGTTGTTAAGATGTCAGTTCTTCCCTACTTCATCTACAGATTTAATCCAATTCTAAGCAAAACCTCAGCAAGTTACTTTGTGGTTTTTAACATTTATGTCAACAAACATTCTAAAGTTTATATGGAAAGGCAAAATATCTAGCCAACACACTACTGAAGAATAACAAAATTGGAAGACTGACACTACTCAACTTCAAGACTTACTATAAAGTTACAGTTATTATGATAGCATGGTATTGGCATAAGAATAAACAAATAGACTAAGAGAAGAAAATAGAGTCTAAAAATAGACTCAGTCAAATGATCTTTGACAAAGGAGCAAAGGCAATTCAATAATGAAAGGATATACTCTTTTCAACAAATGGTGCTGTAACAACTGTACAATCTCATGCAAAAATATGTATCTAGACACCGACCCTATACCTTTCCCCAAAATTAACTAAAACTGGGGCATAGACCTAAATGTAAAATGCAAAATTATAAAGCTTCTAGGAGACAACATAGGAGAAAATCTAGATGCGTTGCCTTTGGCACTGAGTTTTTAGATACAACACCAAAAATACAATCCATGAAAGAAAAATTAAGTTGGATTTTATTTAAAAACTAACACATTGGGAGAAAATATTTGTAAAACATATCTGATAAAGGTTTTCTTTCCAAAATATACAAAGAAATTATAATAGTTATCAATAAGAAAACAATTCAATTAGAAAGTAGGCAAAAGATTAGAACAGAGACCTTCCCAAAGAAGACACACAGAAGACAAATAAGCATATAAAAAGATGCTTAACATCATATACCATTAGGGAACTGCAAATTAAAACAATAAAATACCACCACATATACACCTATTACAATGGGAGAATGGCTAAAATTCTAAAAAGCTGACAATACCAAATAATGATGAGGATGTGGAGTAAGAGGAACTCTCATTTGCTGCTAG
This sequence comes from Tolypeutes matacus, assembly GCA_026826555.1. Lineage (NCBI taxonomy): Eukaryota > Metazoa > Chordata > Mammalia > Cingulata > Chlamyphoridae > Tolypeutes > Tolypeutes matacus. The sequence continues at coordinate 7,360,693 of JAKSZT010054552.1, forward strand.
TGGGAATGCAAATCAGGATAGCCACTTTGGAAGAAATTTTGGTAGTTTATTACAAAGCAATTGTGCTCCTGGGTATTTACCCAAACGAGTTGAAAACATATCCACACGAAAAGCTACACAGGCTGTGGCTCAAGTGGCTGGGCTCCCCTTTACCATATGGAAGGCCCCAGGTTCGATTTCCGGGGCCTCCTGGTGAAGGCAAGCTGGTCCACAGCGGCGCCGAGAGGCGACGCAGCAAGATAACGCAACAAAGGGAGATAAGCAGACACAGAAAAACGCACAGCAAATGGACACAGCTAGAACAAACAGCAAGGCGGGGATTAAAAAAACAACAAAAAACAAAAAAGCTTCACAGGAATGTTTATAGCAGGTTTCATTCATAATTTTCCAAAATTGGAAGAAACCAAAATGTCCTTTAATGGTTCAATACCTTGAATGGATAAACAGATTGCGTTATGCCCATACAATGACATATTATTCAGCAATAAAAAGAAATGAGCAATCAAGCTATGAATGGATACAAGGAACCTAAAATGCATTATCACTAAGAGAAAGAAACCAGTCTGAAAAGGCTACATACTATAGGATTCTAATTATATGGGATACTGGAAAAGGCAAAACTGCAGACAGGGGTTGCGGGGGTTGGGGGAAGGATGAATAGGTAGAGTACAGGGGAATTTTAGGGCAGTGAAATTACTCTGTATGACACTGTAACGACATGTATCTACCATAATAGTGTCAAAACTCATAGAACTGTAGAACATAAAGAACATTAAGGCAAGCTATAGACTTTAGTTAATGATAATGTATCAATATTGGCCCTGTAATTGTAACATTTGTAACACTAATGCAAGATATTACTAATAGGGGAAACTACCAGGGGTGGGGATCTGGGTGTCTGCACTATCTGTTCAATTTTTCTGTAAATCTAAAACTGCACTAAAAACTAAGGCCTATTAATTATAACTAAAAACATAGGTTATGGAAGAAAATATATGATCCATATTTTGATTATATGTGCATTAAAAAATAAGTCTGGAAAGTCATAACATAGTTATTTTTAAAAACCAAGTGACTTATCTACCTCACAGTATTAGTATTAACCAGCCAGATAGAAAGAAAATTAAAATAAGAAAAGAGGAAGGAGACTGGAAAACATGGTTTCGTTGTAAGAATGAATCTACTAAAGGATGACAGCTGTCAAATACCGACAAGCACTATTATTTCAGACTAAGACTTATCTGACATATTGACTGCTCTGTTAATATTTTTTTTTTTTTTTTTTGATTAGACCAGTAATTTAATAAGGTAGGGAGGGAAGAGAAATGGGAAAAAATAACAGATTATAGGTCCCAGGTAGAGAGGAAAGGGCTGAAGAGTGATAAAGAGGACCGATTTACAGACTACAATTTCCCATTATAGATTATAAATGCCCAGGTTTTACTTGCATGTTGAGCCATGTGGGGGACACGGTGAGAGCAGGAAGCAGAAAGCAGGAACAGGGGTCAAAAGGCAAGAGAGAGAGAGAAAAAAAGAGAGAGAGAGAGAGAGAGAGTGAGAGAGAGAGAGAGAGACTGCTCTGTTAATATTTTCTCTTAATGACACTTGAAAAGTAACAGCATTTTTGGGGATGACTTCTTTTATTGGCATGACAACTTTTCACCCAAAACACTAAATTTATCCAGTATAAGAAATGACATTTTGGGGAGTGGATGTGACTCAAGCAGTTGAGTGCCTGCTTCTCACATGGGAGGTCCTGGGTTCGGTTCCTGGTACCTCCTAATAGCAAACAAATGAAAAAACCAACTCAAGGGAGCCGATGTGGCTCAGTGGTAGAGCGCCTGCTTCCCACTTACGAGGTCCCAGGTTCAATCCCTGGCCCTGGTACCTCAAAAAAGTAATGATATTTTGACATGGTCTTCAACAAAGACATCCCAATTTAATCGACACAAGTTTTTAGCCAGGGAATATCATATGGAACAAATCTGAGTTGCAAGCCATGTTTGGATGTTTTCACAAGTATGCCAAGTGAGAGGTATATAGAGGTAGCATCTTTTGTGATTCTTCCTGCTGTGCACATACTCTAATTCCACTTGTTTTGAAATGCTCCTATGTTTAGTCTTCACTATTTATGCTACAACTTAAATTTTTTAAAAGTACATTCTGCATGCAGAATAACTATGAGCTGTTTGAACTCTCTTTAGGGATTGCTTACTCTACTGAATATATGATTTTTCTGCAAATGAGATGAAGTTCTGAATAAGTTGTATGTTCTAGGAAATTCTGTCATGTTCTGAGAAACCCTCAGATTATGTGAGGAAACTTGGAAATATATCAAATACAAGGGATGGAGAACCAAACAGATCATGGACTTGCCCTTGCCAGCTATGATTGTACAGCACTGTTAGAAGAGCTGAAGAAGGCCGCAGAAGAGGAGTCAGTGAGACTGCAAGGTGAATGATCCATCATTAAGATCACCTGCTTCTCCACCCAAAAACTACATTTATGTACAAACTACATTTATTTTTATAAACTCGTTTTTATTTTTCCATTGATATATTTGGATCCACATCAGTATTTCTTCCACTGTCGTAGGTGTTTTACAAAAATGGACTCATTTAATTTAATGCTTATACTAAGCCTATGAAATGGGTACTATTATTACTTCCATTTAACCAATGAGCAGTAGTATAGAAACACAAAGGAATTTGCCCAAGGTCACCCACCAGCTAAATGACAGTCAGATTCAAACATAGGCAGTTTGGCTCCAGAGTCCATCTCTTAGACTATCCCCTGCTACCTCACATTTTTAACAGATAAAAAAGTATCTGCTCTCATCGTCCCAGATGACAATCTTTTGCCTTTTCTCTCCTGATATTCCATCTCTCTTCCTTTCAGTATATGTGGTTTAATTTATGGCTACTGGAATCCTACTTATAAATCAGTTCCATTTTAGAGAATACTGAACAACAAGCAAATAGAAATGTATTTTCCCCAGATTCAAGGCCAGTAAAATCAGAAACTCTTTTCCTCAAATTTCTCACTTCCATTTTCTTCAATGCTTTCTTGCAATACCTGTTCTAAAAGCAGGTTTAATTTCCAAAAATATTTAGGGTATCCTGATACCCTAAACAATTATTAAAATAATTCTACCTTGATTTTCATGAAGTTTGCTGTTTAATGTTCGCAAGTTCCCCCTAAAAAACTGTAAAAATAAATTGCATTTTTTAAAAAGCTTTCAATAATCGAAACAGAAATGATGAAATGCTTCTTTATGATTCTATAAAGGCAAAGTTTTTTTCACCTTTCCAAATCAATTCTGTGGCATGTGAAATATTAATGCAGTTTTAATTTTTGAATTTAAAAGGCAATAGTAATTAATGGGCAGAAAAAGGAAGGAGAGGTGGGGATGTGTAGAAAGGAAGAGGACAAAGACATGCTTTACATAGTGGCACATGAATGTTTGAATGTTTACAGTACATTCATGCACTGTAAACCAAGGACAATGACCTCTATTTGCTAACAATGGTTCCAATTTAGGCCCCTAACAGTTTCTGGGGGGAAAACTACATTCCCCTCCAGCCAAGATATTCAAAAAAATTATTGAAGTATATCATTCATACATGAATATACATAAACTGATTAGTAATAGTTGTGAACTTCCCCCCACCTACCCGATTATTAACACCCTTTATCAGTATTATATATCTGTTATAGTTCATGAGAGAACTTTCTCATATTTGTTCTTTTAACCACAGTCCATCTTCCACCACTGGATTCCCTGTGTTATACAGTCCCATGCTATATACACTCCATTCAAAGTGCACACTCAGTGGCTCTCATTTTCATCAGAGTTGTGCTATCATCACCCAGTCAATTTTAGAATGTTTTCATTACTCTAAAAGGAAAAATCCCATATTCCCTTATATCCACGTGTTATTGTCCCTTAGAATTGATGTATCTTCTTTTTCATTGCTGCAAAAACATTACTCTATTACTGTTAACTAGTGTCCATACATTATGAGTTGTAATTTTCCTGTATAACACCATGTTCTTAACACTTTGCAGAAACTACATTTTTTAAAAGAACAACATGAGTACTACTTAAAAGTCCTAAAAATCTTATGACAGATGGATGGCATTAATGCACAGCAGGATGGGAAGGAAGGGGAGAGAGCTGGTGTTTGCTGAGCACCACACAACTACATGTCAGGGACTGTGTTCTCAAGTCCCGGAAGCTCATGAGACCAGGTCGATTTGTTCACACATTTTAGCACTTGCCTATGTGGTATGGGGAAAATACCCAACAAATGTTTGCTGAACAAGATTAAATGACTGGCACAACCTGCAAACTCAACTACATGACTTCTTCATTCCCATGGATACGCTTTTGCAGTATTAGGGAAAACAAACGTCTGACTTCCAAGACAAACCCAACAAAAGTTTTATGTAGATATTTCACATCAGATTTAATCAACTCACTACCCTGAAAATCTTATACAGTTATAAATTCTTTGCTTAATGAAAAAGTATCTATTTCAGTTAATGCTGTTATAGTCCTGTCACATAAATTAAGATACGAAAATCTGTTTTAGTGTCTTAGCACCTTAGAAATCTCCTATATGGTAAAACCAGGATACAGCCTACAACTAACAATCTCCTTAGCCCAACATCTGAAATTTTCCCAGACTGTCAGGTTACTGCTAGCCTCAAAACATATCATCCTATTATATAGTATCACCCACGAACAAATTTTCATCTGCCTATTCCTAGGCCTTCTACTATGCAATCTTGTTCACAAATATATTAATCAGCATTAGGAAAGTGAATTATAACTAGACATCTACTATTACCGACATAGCTCTGTGTAATTTGCTTCCTTTTAAATAAACCCATTGGTATAAGTCTTTTCCCCACCCCACTCTTTCTTTTAAAATCTGACTTGCTGCATTAACCAGAAAAACAAAGTATGTATGTATGGTGCACCATGGTGTTATTTTAAAAGGTACATAGCTCTGTAAAATACCCTAGTTTGCAGGACAATGAATGTGCAAGTTTTTGTTTTTTAAATGTGTGTATTTGTGTACTTGTATGTCTGTGCACTCACACCCAAGCTGTAGTCAATTACCAAGCCTGTGCACTGGCCTGCACTTTATCATTTGGAATTGTGTTGTTTAGTGCTCAGTAAAATGTCTAATAAAAGAAATTTTAAGTATGAGGAGAGAGGTTATTCTGACTTTTTGAACCAAATGATGCTTTTACTTCCCCTCCAGCACGGATATTTAGAGCCTGTGCCAATCATTTGCAAATCCCACTTTCTTCAATTTACACGTGTGATATTATTAGAAACAAACTTCTAAGCTACAGAATACTGAAAATAAAACACGTATGAAGCAATAACAAACAAACAAAATCTTTCCAGGGACCGATGCTTAAGGAAAACTTGTAGCACCCTTTACCTGCATGGCTGTTAGCAGATGACACTTCAAGCCCACCTATCTCCTCCTCCCCAGGACCTTGGGAGTTTCTTGACCATTCAGGGTTATTGCTTCAGCCCGACGGTTTCACGATAGTACTATATGTCTTTCTCTTCCCCCAAAGAAACAGATCTTTAAAGTCCCTTCAGCATCAAAACTGCCAGTAGCCCATGAGATCACCAGCTTATATTCACCTTTGTTTCTCCAGTACCTAGCAAAGGCCCTGCTATATACACAGTAGGTGCTTAATACACGTTGCGGTTGACTCCAACAGTTAAAGGCACTTTAAACTGTGCCCAGCTCTGGAGGGTTTCAAAAGGCGTCAAGGACATAAAGCACAATTTCACCTTCCCCTAGATTTTTTTTTTCTGAGACCTGCGGCCTGGCACCTAGTAGGCGCTCAGTAAGCATTTATGAGATGAATGAATTCAAGACCCTAGCCTGAAATTGATTCAGACTAAGGGCTCAACCCCAAGGTCCAGGATGACCTCTCCTCCTGCCCCTCACGCCGCCCATCTAGCCCCGGGAGACGTGGCTTGCGCGTGACCTTGCACTGCCTTGCAGTCTCCGGCCTCAGCGCGCGCCCTTCCCGCTCCCAGGAGCTTCCTACAGCCCCAGCTTCGCGGGGCCTCTGATGTACGAGCAGGCCCAGCCCAGCCCCGAGACCGCTGCTCGTGCTACACGCCCCCACTCCCTTCTTCTTCCCATCTGATCGAACTCTTCCACCCCTTCAAGGCTCCCGTTCCTACCGCAAGCCGCCATACCATTGCGGTTGCAGGGCCCAGGCGGAGACCCCAACGAGTGTCGCTCGACAGAACATGGTGGTACCAGCCTTACTGAAGGTCGGTCAAACAGGCTTTACCGCGCTTGCGCGGAAGCCTCCCGCAACGCCCCGCCCACCTCACTCTTCCCTTCAATCTCGCATCCTCCCGCCAAGAGGAGAGAAACATCGCGAGCTTTGGGACCCACCTCCTTCCGTCACTCAGCTGCTTTTGGCATTTGCTCCGCCTACCCCTGCCAGACCAGTTCCGCTTCCGGTCGGCTGGGACCTGGGTTCTGAGAAGTTGTTACGGCAGTCGTCGCGATGGGAAAGTCAGATTTCCTTACCCCCAAGGCCATCGCTAACAGGATCAAGTCCAAGGGGCTTCAGAAGCTGCGCTGGTATTGCCAGATGTGCCAGAAGCAGTGCCGGGACGAGGTAAATGGCCCCGGGGTGGCCCCGTCTGTCCCGTGCCCGCTCCCTGTCCTCTCACAAAAGGGTCGCGCTGGACACCTGGGTTCAACTTCCTACTCCGGGGCTTTAGGGTGGTCTCCGATACTTTGTGGTGACGCCGAAAGACTGTGCTTCTGGGATCTGCACAGGGCGAGCCACAACTTCAGACTTAATAGAACCACCCTTTCCTCCAGCCTCCGGCCCACCGGGAAACCAATAGTCTTTGACACCTAATTCCTCTCCAGTTCGCCCCCCGAGAGAAATGAAATAGGAAAAGGTTTTGCAGCTCTCAAAGAAGCGATCCTATTCCAGCTGTAGTAAAATAGTGATAGTTCAGTGCTGGACATTCCGGCAATAACAATAATTATCTCTGATTTGACGAGGCTAAGAAACACAGAATGATTAGGATTCATCCTTCCTTTCGGGATCAGGTGAAAAAGGAATACTAAGCTCTTCCACACTACTCATTTAACAAGGATTTGCTGAGCACCTACACCATGCCAGGCCCAGAATGATAATTGTGGTTAAGATTATGAACTCTGAAATCCAGACTGTCAAAATTAGGAAATCTCGCTGCGCCACTTAACTAGCTATGTGATCTTAGGCAGGTTACTTAAGTTCTCTTTGCCTGCTTACTTATCTCTAAAGTGGAAATAATAATTGTACCTACTTTTCGATGGTTGTGAGTTTTAAGTGAGCGAAGTGTATTAGTAGTGGCTTGGGGAGCCTTTGGGCAGAGCTTGAAAAGCCTGTGTGCCAAGCTATGGAGTTTACCCTTTTCCTTCCTAATGAGATGCAGGATGGAGCCCACTGGAGAATTGTGAGCAGCCTAGTGTTGTAATCATCTTTTTCTCTAGAGATTGGATTGGGTAAGAGCAGAAGAACAGTAAGGACGCAATTGGAATAATTTAAATGAGTACTTCTGCAAGCGAGGAGTGAATAAACTTGTAAAAGTGATAAAGATGAAAAGTTGATACGATTACTTTTCCATTATTCTTTGGGTCTTTCTGTTTAAGTCTAGATGAAATTCTCACATAGAAAAGTAGAGACTCTCATAATGAACATCCAAATATCCATTTCCCAGATTTAGCATTTTAAATATTTTGCCATATTTACTTTTTTTCTGAAATAAATTACAAATGTCAAGTATACATCCCTAAAATAGGATATTCTTCTACATAACCACAATATGTCATCACACACTCCATATTCATATTACCTCACAGCAATGTTTAGTAAAGCTGTTGTTTTTTTTTCAAACCAAGATCCAATCAAAAGTCATGAATTTGGTTATTAGGACTTTCAATTCTCTCTAAATTTAGAAGGAGCCCACTCCTCTGCTCCTTTTTTCCCCCTTGACATTGATTTGTTGAAGAGACTGGACCAATTAGTTGTCCTAGATCATTCCCACTTTCTGCATATGTTGTGGTTATCTTTGACTACCTTCTTTTAATTCTTGAAGTTCCTGTAAACTGGAACTTTGATTGAAAGGCTTAACTAGATCCAAGTTAAATATTTTTTGGAAGACTACTTCATAGGTGATCCTGTGTATTTCATATTGCGATACTAAGAAGCCTATATTGTCTGGTAATGCTAAGATGATTGAGTAATGGTGTCATTCTGTGTAATCATGTTATAAAGTAATGTTTTCTCTCTTGTAAGAGCAGGTAAATAGTGGGGTAATACTTGGAAACATACTAATATATCTAGTATGCTATATGTGTTTTAGCATCTTTGCCAGAATCTCTTACTGCAGTAGGAGTTGCAAAGTGGTTATTTTTCTAATCCTATCAGTCTTTTGTAAAAATGGGCTTTTTTCTCACCAACTAGGGCTAATGGTTATTTTCAAATGTTATCCTGAAATACAGTTCTTATGGAAACAGCAGGATAAATGCTTAATTCTTTCCTTTAATTACCAATTTTCAGAGTAACATTCTTGTGGTTCTAGGTCTATATGCCCTCCTGGGGGAGGGGGAGGTTGACCCCTACAGCTCCCTTTCCTGTCATCCATCTCCCAATATTGGTGGAATATTCTGGGGGAATACCTTGGTGGGAACCAGGGTATTTTTCTTCTCCCTCCCTCTCAACTTTGGCTTTCTGGAATTTAATGGCATTATTTTGTTTTGATTTTACTTATACTGGTTTCTCACTTGAGACTTTATACCAAGTTTCCTTTTAAGCTAAATTTAAGTAGTAAGTGTGACTCTTACATGTGTTGCACAGATAAATTTAATATTGTTGTAGGTGTCCATTGGATGATTAAAGATTAGGAAACAGCAAGATAGGAGTGCTGAAATTAGTACAGAGGCAACGAGACTGATCAGAGGGCCTGGATGAGAGTTAATAAGGCCCAATAGACTTAGTAATAATTTTTTTTTTTTTTCAAGATTTTATTTATTTATTCATTTATCCCCCCCTTGCTGCTTGTGCTCGCTGGGTCAGCTAACCACGCCGTGCGGGCGGGCTTGCCTTCACCAGGAGGCCCTGGGAACCGAACCAGGGGCCTCCCATATGGTAAACGGGAGCCCTACTGATTGAGCCACAGCCGCTTCCCAGTAATAAATTGAATGTAAGCGTGAAGGAGAAGGATTCTAGGATGACATTCTGTTCCTGGCTTGGGTGATTGGGTATATGGTAGTTCAGGGAATATAGGAGGAGAGGGATATTTTCTATTTATATTAGTAGTGAAGAACTAGGTTCAAATATTAAGTAGAAGAAATAGAGGGGAGAGCAGATATGGCTCAGGCAGTTGGGCGCCCATCTCCCACATGGGAGGTCCTGGGTTTGGTTCCGGTAGCCTCCTAAAGAAGAAACAAACAGACGATGAGCAAAAATGAGCAAATAGATAAGGGAGCCATCTTGGGGGGAGGTCGGGGGTTATAGAAACTAAGTCAAAGCTTGTTTTTTCTTTTTTTAAACTGTCATCTGAAGAAGGTATAGATTTAATATATTTAACATAAGGTTTATATAAGGTTTATGTCTTCTGCAGCAATGTATTTTGGATAATGAGCTGAAGCAAGAGAAAGTGAGTGCAATAGTTTCCCTAAAGGAATTCATTAATGGCACATTTTACTTTGTCATATCCCCTGAAAGCACTTGCATAACACTTTTTATGAAGTAGATATTCAATAAAAATTTGTTAAATTGAATTGCAAAACTAAATCACTCTTCTATTATTTTGACCAGTAATGTTTTTTACTAATGCCTGTTTCCTAAAACAATATTTTTCTCTCTTTAATCTCAAGGATATTTGTTGATTAGCAATTTTGCAAAACTCAACTCCATAAAAAACAAACAAACAAACAAACAAACAAAAAAACTGATAGGGTGGGGGAGTGGGTGTAGCTCAGTGGTTGAGTGCCTGCTTCCCATATACGAGGATCTGGGTTCAATCCCCAGTACCTCCTTAAAAAAAACAAAACAAAACAAAACCTGATAGGATTACAACTAGAGGACAGAATGATTTGTGTGTGTGTGTTTACAATTTCTCATCATAGAGCAGTTTTAGAGATTAATTAAATACTTCTTAGAGTCCAATATGATAAACTAGTGAAATAAGAATTTAGCTCTTACTTTTACATTTTTTTGTAGAATGGCTTTAAGTGTCACTGTATGTCTGAATCTCATCAGAGACAACTTTTGCTGGCTTCAGAAAATCCTCAGCAGTTTATGGATTATTTTTCAGAGTAAGTAACTCAAAGACACCCTTATATCATAAGCTTTATTTAGTTGACCTTTAATAGATGCTGAATATTTTTTACATGGGAGGTTTTATTATTTCTTATATGTATATTAACACGATAGCTATATTCTCTCTTGATCAGTTTTTCATCTTTTTACAATTTATCATAGAATGAACTTGTTAGAAAAATGTTCCCATGATTTGGTCCTTCCTTCCTTCACCTTCAAACATATCTTTCATTCTAAAACAGAAGCAATTGTGGCTAAGAGCACAGGCTCTGGAGTCAAATTGCCTAACTTCAAATCCAGGCTCTTCCACTTATGAGCAAGGTGACTTTGGGTGAGCAACTTAATTTTTCTGTGTACTTTGGTTTCCTCATCTGTAAAACGGAAATAAAAACTAGTACCCTCCTCCTACTATTGTTTTTTCTTCATATGGTTTATTTAGAGATTCAATGAATTCATACTTTCTTAAAAATTTAAAAATTTTTTTTTGCTGAGTTAATACTTTTAAAGTGCTGGGAACAGTGCCTGATATTCGATTAATGTTACCTGCTAATTATTATTTTGACTGTTATTATTATTATTTAGTATTGTCTTGTTTCTATGAACCTCTTTTATTCCAAACTTCCAGATGAGTAGTTCTCAAAGTTTTGGTTGTAGGACCCCTTTACACTCTTAAAAACTATTGAGGACTCCAAAGAACTTTTGTTTATGTGGGTTATATCTATCAATACTTAGAAAATAGAAATAAAACAGAGAATTAAAAAATTTTTATTAACTTATTTAAAAGTGGCAATACTAAACCTATTACATGTTAAATTAAGTAATTTTTTAATGAAAGATAGCTATATTTTCAAAGCAAAAAAAAAATTTAGGGTTAAGAATGATATTGTTCTACCTTTTGGCAAATCATTTCAGTGTTTCACTTAATAGAAGACAGATTTTTCACATCTGCTTCTGCATTTCGTTTCTTCTGAAACATTGTTTTGGTTGAGGCATATAAAGAAAATCCAGCCTTCTTATAGATATGTAGTTGGTAGGGGGAAGTATTTTAATAGCCTTTTCAAATAATTTTGGATATTTTTCTTTGATATCACACCAAATACAGCCATTGGTAGTTTCCTAAAGATCGGTTGCATTGTGCAATCTGAAACCATATCAGTGGACTTTTTGTACTGTTACATAAAAATCCATTAGCTTAGCTTTTATCTTGAATGAATCTTGTACCTGTGCGTGATTTTATAATGTTATGCATCAGTCATTTAGAAAATATTCTTTCACTGAGTTATGCAGATCTTCCAAATTGTGATACATTTTATTTTACAATATCATAAAATCATGAAATACCAGCACTGAGCTCATCAGAAACATCTTTAAGTTTGGGGAAGCATGTCACACTCATGGTGTTCTGTGAAGAAGATCGTTCAGCTCCTAGGTCAAACAATTGCACAAGTGCTTTTCCTCAAAACTATCATCGTTCAGCAGAATTAGTTTATGTGTAATTCTACTTCATCACACAGAATATTAGAAAGACGTATGCTCAAAGACTGAGATCTATGACAATAATTTTGACTGCTTCAGCAAGGACATTCTAGATGAAACTAACAATGTCTTTTTACCCTGAATGCCTGTGGTGAATAATACATCAACTCTCAGTACAGTTTGGTGCCTAAGATGCCAGGTGTTTTGCCCTCCATTGATTTTTGTACCACTGATGCAAATAACACAGTATAAAAGGCAAACAGCATTTATCTGTGAACCACCTGAAATCATGCTGAATTCTACCAGGGTGCATATACCATATTTGGGAAATACCAATCTGGCAAGAGCCATCTACACTCATTGCCTTCCTTCCCAACTCCCACGCACTCCTCAGGCCACTGTAATCTGACTCCTGCCTCTCTCAGCCTACTGAAGAGTCTTCATCTTTGATCTTTCTTCAGTGGCTGATGCTGTTTATGCATAATTGAAGCACCTATTTCATGTTCTTTCATGGTTTTTCTGTACTACTCCCTTAGTGCTCATTGTCTTTATTGATTCTTCTTCCTCTCCCTGTTCCTTCTTCAGGGTGCCCACTTGACTCCTTTTCATCCCACTCTACATTGCCTCCATGAGTTATGTCATCCTTTCATGTTAACAGAGTTAGGATGACTCCCAACTCTTTTCTTTTTTCTTAATTTTTTTTCCCAAAGATATTTAGATTATATAAATGTTACTTAAAAAATATAGGACTCCCAACTCTTGTTCATTCCTGACATCTGTTTTGAGTTACAGATTCTTTTTTCTCTTGAAAATTCTAATCTGTATTTCCTACAGCTGTCTCAAAGTCAGCATTTCGAAAGCTAAAGTCAGTATTCTTTCCACTAAACCTGTTTCTTATCCTGTGCTGGCTAATAACTATCTACCCAGATGCCTTAAACCTCTTCCCTCTTGTTGATTCTCCAATACAATGTCCCTTAGACTTATATCCTTTCCATTCTTCTTGCCCTAGTAATGGTTATCATCTCTCACCCTTATTATTTCAGTGGCTTCTTAACTAGTCTCCCAACCTTCAGTTTCTGCTCCTCCTGTGCATGTTTTATATTAGTGTTTCACAAATCTTAGCATGTTAAAACCTCATATACAATTTCTGATTCAGTAAATCATCTGGAGTGGGTCTAGAGAATTTGGGTTTCTACCATGTTCCCTTTTTTTTTTAGGAGGTGCTGGGAATTGAATCCTTGTCCTCGTACATGTGAAGCATGTGCTCAACCACTGAGTTATACCTGCTCTACTCCATCAAGTTCCTAAATGATACTGATGCTGTGGTCTAGGCACCACAATTTGACAATCATTGTTCTATATTTTCCACCAGGGTTATCTTTCTAAATTACAGATTTTTAAAAATTCGTTTCCAAACTAAATTCCTTAGTGCTTTTCCATTACCTGTATAAAACCTAACCTCTTTACCTTGGTATTCAAGGTACTTCAAAAATTAGCCCTAACCTTATTTTCCAGTCACATCTTCCCACCATTATTCTATTCTATCAGCTCTCTTACCCTCATATTTATCTGCCCTAAACTTTAGCCAAATTAGATTGTCATACTTTTGTGCCAGCTGGGAATGGCCTTCTCTTCCTTCTTCATCTATAAAAGTCTTATTTATACATTCAGTGCTCATATTAAATATCACCTCTGGGCATCTCCCTCAGCTTTCTATGATATTTTGTTGCATCTTTTTTTTTCAGATTGATTTCTATTATCATTGCTTTTTATTAGCTTGTAATTACAAAGGTCAAGATTTATGTTTTATTCACCTACACTCATCTAGCATTAACATACTGTGCTTGGTTCAGAGGTACAATTTCATTTGGAATAAAGGCCGTTTTGTTATCAGAGATCAAGTGCACTTTCAGTAGCACTAAGTGACTTCGTGAAGGACGCTCTCCAAAGGTGCTTGGTGACTTTTGCTATGGCTACTTTGCCAAGACAAAAATTTTCAACTCCAAGCTGACCTTTAGATTTAATTCTTGAAAGCTACAGTCTTTTGAGATTCTTTTCTTGTTCATTTTTTCTAGCAGATATTCACATAGATGTTTCATATATCATTTGGGCATGAAAACCATATGATTGTTTAAATTTTAGGAAGTCTCAATTGTGTATTTGTACAAATTACCTTAATGTTTTCATTTCTTTCTTTAATAGGGAATTCCGAAACGACTTTCTAGAACTTCTCAGGAGACGCTTTGGTAAACATCTTAAGTATTGTACAAATAATAACTTTACAATTTTATAATCTTCTCAGGATCAACAGTTTCATATTTTGTTCCTAGGCACTAAGAGAGTCCACAACAACATTGTATATAATGAATATATCAGCCACCGAGAGCACATCCATATGAATGCTACTCAGTGGGAAACTCTGACTGATTTTACAAAGTGGTTGGGCAGAGAAGGTAAGGAAAGATTATTTGAATAGTTGCCATGTGGCTTCATTCCAGGGAGAAAGAGAGAATTGTCATACTTTCTATGTAAATTCAATTCATAGAAAAAGAGGATGAGTAGGGCAATTGAAAAACTGCAGAGGAGGAGCATAATATTGATTTTGCTTGTTACCAGTTGAATATGAAAATCTGAATTGTTCTTTTGACAGTGTGAGGATCTATACTGTTACATCCTCTCATTAGGTTAAGGTTTATTAGCAATCTCTTCCATTTTTTTCCTTAAAGTTTCCTTTAAGAAACTTTCTTATCCCCTCTGAAGATTTTTTTTTTTTTTTATTGTGGTAAAATACGCATAACATAAAATTTGCCATTTTAACCATTTTTGATGTACAATTCAGAGGATTAATTGCATTTACAATGTTGTGCTACTATCTCCACCATCCATTACCACCACCATCCATTATCAAAATTTTTTCATTGCCTTAAACAGAAACTATACCCATTCAGCAATAACTCCCCACTTCTCCCACCCCTCAGTCCCTGGTAACCTCTACTCTAATTTCTGTCTCTATGAATTTATTTATTCTAGATATTTCATATCAGTGGAATCATATAATATTTGTCTTTTTGTGTCCGCCTTATTATGCTTAGCATAATGTCTTCAAGATTCATCCATTTTTCAGCATGAATCAGAATTCTGTTCCTTTTTGTGGCTGGATAACTTTCCATTGTATGTATATATCACATTTTCTTTATCCATTCATCTTTTGTTGGACATTTAGGTTGTTTCCACCATTTGGTTGTTGTGAGTAATACTGCTGTGAACATTGATGTTCAAGTATCTCTTTGAGTCCCTGTTTTCAGTTTGTTAGAGTATATTCCAATGTGGAATTGCCAGGTTATATGATAATTCTATGTCTTAACTTTTTGAGGAACCACCAAACTGTTTTCCACAGTGACTATACCATTTTACATTCCCATGAGCAACGTATGAGGGTTCCAATTTTTCCTACATCTTTGCCATCATTTGTTAGTTTTCCGGGTTTATTCATTTGATTATTATTATAGCCATCCTAATGGGTGTGAATTGGTATCTCATTATGGTTTATATTTACAGTTCCCTAAAGACTAGTGATGTTGAGCATCTTTTCAGGTGCTTATTAACCATGAGTATATCTTCTTGGGAGAAATATCTGTTCATGTCCTTTGCTCATTTTTAAATTTCCTTGTTTATTTTTTTGTTTTTGGATTGTAGGAGTTCTTTATATATTTTAGATATTAGATCCTTATCAGAAATATGTTTCCCAAATATTTTCTTCTATTCTGTAGGTTGTCTTTTTACATTCTTGATAATGTAAAGAAAGGTAAGACAGAAGAAAGAAATTTTGGGTCAAGGTATTACTTTATTCACTGTTACTTGACTCTATTTTAAGGGAATAATTTTTATTTATTTAAGTTAGAGTATTGCGTGCTCATTAGATATTAAATACTTAGATACATTTAAGTTATTACTATGCAAAATAATACTTTCATGTTTTTACCTTTTTAAATATGTTGCCTCAACCTAGCAATATGAAAATCAGAATAATATTTTTTTCTGTTTAAAGAGATCAGGAAAATATTCCATTTAAAGTACCTAAATTTCATCAGTTCTAAGTATGAAAATTTCATGTGTGCATAAATTAGTGTATTTGAATATGTTTGAATGAGTGAGTAAATAATGAAGAAATAGAGTATATTTTATTTATACTTAGATTTAGCTTTGATTGCCTAAAAGTGTATGATGTCTTTTATTTTTTTAAGGCTTGTGCAAAGTCGATGAGACACCAAAAGGTTGGTATATCCAGTACATAGATAGGGACCCGGAAACTATCCGCCGACAACTGGAACTAGAGAAAAAGAAAAAACAGGACCTTGATGATGAAGAAAAAACTGCCAAATTTATTGAAGAGCAAGTGAGAAGAGGTCTTGAAGGAAAAGAACAGGTGAAAAACAGTATCATCTAGAAAAGCACTATCATTTAGAAAGGCAAGGTCTAAAGATATAAAATTGCTTGTTTTTGTAAGCATGGAATTGAGTTTTGTAGGTATCATTCTTTTGTTAAGAGGAGAGCAGTCATGGTAGAGGATAAGCACAAGTTTTGGAGACAAACCTGAGTTCTATTCCTAACTTATTAACGTCATGATCTTGTGCAATATAAAGTTTCTAAACTTCCGTTTCCTCATCTCTAAAATAGGCATAATATCTAACAGGGAAGACATATAGACAGATAATTTCAATTGATTGTAACTAATGCAATGCTGGAGATAAACACAGTATGTGGGGACATAGAGGATCAACACTTACTCCAGCCTGGGAAAGACAAAGAATATTTGCAGGTAGATATGACTCCTGAGTTGAGGAGTCTTGAAGAATTAATGGCCAAAGCCCACGTAAGTGGAGGAAGGAAGGCATGGTAGAGGTGGCTTAGCTTTTAGAGTAACTCGAGTCAAGGCATTGATTTCAATGATTTTTATTGAGTGCCTTCTGTGTGCTAGGCACTCTGCTAGGCACTGGGGATACAGCAGTGGATAAATGATGCAGAAGTCTCTGCCCTCAAGGCACTTACGTACTGAAAGTTGTGAGTGATCAGAAATTTACAGCCTGCTGAGTACCTGAAACTATTTAGTATTTTTTAAAACTTTTTTATTGAGCTATAGCATACAAATGATGAAGTGTATCATATGCATTAATCTTAAGTTTACAGCCCAGTTAATTTTTATATACACACACACACCTGTGTTACCACCACCCAGTCAAACTATAGAATATTCTAGTATCCCAGAAGGTTCTCTTATGCCCTTTCCCAGTTAATATACCCTGCTACCCCAGAAGGATCCATTGCTCTGATATAACCACTATTGATACATTTATTCTGGTCTTGAACTTTGTATAAATGGAAGCATATAGGTGTACGTTTTTCTGTGTGGCTTTGTTAACTCAAATATAATGTATGTGCAGTTTATCCTTGTTCTTTCTTGTACTGACATTTTACTTTAAAAATTTTTTAATTGCTGCATAGTATATGGATATACCACAATTATCCATTGCCCTGTTGAGGAACATTTGGCTTATTTTCAGTTTTTTGCTATTTTAAATAAAGCTGCTGTGATTATTATTATTATATATGTATGAGCCATTTAGGATAAAGAGGATGCAAGAGGTAGCAGGCGATAATAAGACATTGGTAGGCACCAGCTTATGAATCAACTTTTATACCATGTTAATTGAACGTCTCGATGAAGTGAGTGAGTGTGTGTGTGTGTCTGTGTATTATGGTATTACTTAACATTAATGTACACATATTCACAATTTTTCAGAGATTTTCCATATTAAATTTAAAAAGCAACAATATTGAAACTGCTGTAATTATAAAATTATTTAAACTTCCACTTAAGATTGAAAGCTTTTTATTCTTGAAATTTTTTCTTCTTTTTAAAATTTAACAATAGAGGAAAAGTTATAATTTCCTACTGTGGAAATGAGAAAGATCGCATCCTCTTATATAAAGGAAAATAGTTTACTTTTTGGAATAACATTGTTTTGTGATGTTTTAGCTTCATAATACTAAAACCTACAAATTATTTTATACTTTTCAGGTATAAGTAGTATCTTCACCCTAAAGGCAGGTGAAATCCTACTGATCCTTCCTCATTCTATGTTTAAATATATCGGTTATTTTTAAAGTAAGACTGTATTCTTTTGCCTTCCTTTGTGAAATCTTATATGAAACATTGCCTAAGAAAAGAGTATTTTTGCTCTATCTCAAGAATAGCTTTTATTATTAGTAGAAACAATTACCACTTATTGAGCTCTTACTATGGCAGACACTATGGTAAGGATTTGCTGTATATTATCTTATCTAACCCTTATAAAACTCTAAGAACGTACTTTATCCCTATTTTAAGGATAGAGGAATGGAGGCTTATGGAAGATGGTGAGACTGACAAAGATCACACAGTTAATAAGTAGCAGGGGATTTTATATGCAGTTTTATCTGCTTTTAGTCTTAAGTGCTTAGTAATTATATTAAATTAACCCCACAATGTAGAAAGGGTTTACTTTCTAAAGTAAGTTCTCAATCTAAGATTCTTACAGTTTTTTTGCTTTACTTTTTGTTGTTGTTTCCTGTTTAGATTGTAGTAAATATAAAAATATAGGCAAACTTCTGCAGTTTGGTACCAAAAAAGCTGATTATTCCCCTTTCGAATAATTCTCAATTGGAGAGTATTTGCAATGCGTATAATTTCTCTTAATCATTGTAGAGTTGTATCTTAGAGCTGCCTTGTGACATAGGTAGCAAGTCTTAATTTAGGACTGTTCAATATTGATAGTAAATTAACTTTGAACCAAAACCTTCAAACCTTTTTTTTGTGTGTGTGTGTAGGAGGCTCCCATTTTTACAGAATTAAGTAGAGAAAATGATGAAGAAAAAGGTAATTTTTTTTCTTTCTTTTTAAAAAATGTGGGTGCTTTTGTATCGGCTCTGCCAAAACCTACCAACATGTTTGGAAGCAAGACATTTTAATCTGCTGTGTCTCATTGTTCTCATCTTTAAAATGAACAGGTAATGCCAATGAATTGGATGGGATGCTTTCAGTTACAAGTAACAAAATTGACTAAAATTAGCCTAAACAATAAGGAAATATAATACCTTGCTATAACAAGAATCCCAGATGTACCAGGTGGTTCCAGATGCCATACCATCAGCAGCTCAGTGGTGTTTTCCAGGACTTAGTTTTTCCTGCTTCTCTGCATGGGCTTTGCCTTCAGCCTAGCTCCCCTCCTAGGCACAAAATGGCTGCCAGCACTCCTGGCCATCTATCTAGACACAGCATACTTCACAGGATCTCTTCGGTAGTCCTCTTGAGAGCAAGGGAAGTTTTATAGAAAGCAATCTCCCCACACCAGCAGACTCCTTTTGAATGTAATGGGCCAGAATTGCTTCAGATGTCCACCCCAAAAATAATCACTGGACAAGGGAATGGGATCCTTTTGATTGGTTTAGACAATCAGGATTTACCCCAGAGCTGAAGGTGGTGTTCTCTCCCCTGAGCTACATGTGAGAGGTATGGGTACCTAAACAAACCTGGAGTCCTGTTAGCAAAAGAGAAGTAGAGGAGTGGGGTGGGAAAGCCACCAGTGCTGCCTGCTGTAGCGAGAGAATGTAAGATCCTTTCCAGCTCTACAAGCACTATCTCTACATTTGACAAAATGTATCATCTCTCAATAGGAGTGTTTTAGCTCTCATTTACTAAAAATGTCCATAGATTTCTATGCAATACATTATGGTATCTTATCTGATAGTTTTTATTGTAATTTTCCTGAAATTTTTACAGAATAACCATTTCTTCTTCCAGTGACTTTTAATTTGAATAAAGGAGCCTGTAGTTCAGCAGCAGCATCTTCTAAATCAAGGTGAGCAACATTAGCAGTTACCTGAAAATTCAAGGATTTTTTGAAATGTTGGATACTACATTTTAAAGAGAGCAGTGTTGTGAATCTTTTTTTTTTTTTTTTCTGGTTGCAGTTTTCTTTGGTTTTTCATTGTTGTTGTTGGTTGTTAGCCAATGTTCTTTCCTTAATTTGCCTGTGATGATATGATTCTGTTTTTTGAGGAAAGGCTTATTTTGATGAAATGTTTCACATGGATGAACTTTTGGTTTTCCAGGAATCCTCCATTTAGTGGTTCCTTCGGTGTTACTATAATTCTGTTTATTTTTCTGTCACAGGACTTACTTCAGTCTAAGTCTTAGCTGGGGTGTATATTTCTTGTTTTCCCTGTTTGTATTGTGATTTTTGAGAATAGAGACTAAGTCATTTACCTGTATCCTTAGCATCTAGAACAGTATAAAAGCACTAGTAGGTATTCAATTAATAATTGCTATTTCCTTTTCTTCTAGGTGGTATAGTATAGAGCAGGGATTGACAAACTTTTTCTATAAAGGACCAGTTAGCAAATATTTTAGGTTTTGCTGGCCACCTGGTCTTTGTTGCAACCACTCAACACTGCTCTTGTAGTGAGAGAAAGGACAATACATAAACAAATGAGCATATTCCAATAAAACCTTATTAAAACTAACAGGTGGTGGGCTGGATTTGGCCCCTGGTATAGCTTATAGTCAGGTAGTTTGATTCACTTTTCATATTCGCTTTTCTTGCTTTCTTATATGTTCTTTCACCAAATATTTATTGGCTGTTTGCAGTGTGTGGTACATGCAGAGTTATGTGATGGCAATTTAAAAAGTTGAATAAGACATGATACTGGTACCAGTGTCTACTGGAATTTAGCCCTAAGCTGGGTGGTAGTTTCTATTTTACGTAGCATTTTGCATGTTGTTTGTTTTAGACTCAGGCCAGCATTTTTGGTTAGGTTTGAGGCCAATGCTTAATTACATGATTAAATTAGAGGATGGGAGGTTTGGAGGAAATAGGCAGGCTGAGTCAGCAATATGTAACTGCTTCAAAATGACTTGCCTGGTGCCTTAACTTTGATCAAAAGAATATTTCAAAATTAGCACCTACATTAGATATCATCAAGAAATTGGTTTTTGGGCCCTACATGTGTTTACGTTTGGAAAAAAGAGTTTTCTAATAACAGTGTGATATGACCTGGAAGACAGACTTGAATATATCATAGCACACTTATTTCTTCCACTCTCCTTTCTTATTTGTTACTCCCAGGTGCAGATGAATGTTAAGATTGGTTCCAGTAGCTCCCTGATTGACCTCCCAATATTGTTAATAGCTCTATTAGTTTTATTTGACTAAGTTCTGTCAGTTCCAATTATCTATAATAATATGTCCATCTATTTCATGATTTATCTGAAACTCAGAATGAACCAAATGATATAGATACCAAAATGGGACATTTTAGAAAATACTGAGGCCACAAAAAGAAACACTACTCCATTGCTTGAAGAAAGATTGCTTAATTCTCATTTCTGTTTCCCTCCATCTTCTTTAATAGTGCTGGGATCCACTCCAGTTACTGCAACAGTAATCTTTTATTAGAAAATAATAGACTAGTATACTTTTCCTACTGCTCTGCAGTAGAAAATAGGCAGTCTGTGCACATGTAAGGAGGAAGAGGGTATCACTAAGAGCCAAAAATTTCCACTAAATCCTACTTCCTCTTCTGCTAGGATTGTTAGTGCCTATTCTGTGGACTTATTGTGGTTGATTGTGGCCTGGATTATTGCTAAACTGGGTGGATTCCTAACTCAAAAGTACATTCAAATCTCAAGAACATTTATTTTAAGCAGCAGATTGAAAGGTTTATCTCTGTGTGGACTTATTCTGCTCAAAACCAATGTATCTTATTTACAGATACAAACCTATGAATATGATCAATAACAGAATCAGAACTTAAAATGATGATCAAAGGATTAAATCATAGGAAAAATCCAATAAATGAAATTTTACAAAGGTACATATAAAGCCTTAAATTTAAGTAAAGAGAAAAGAGTTTCCATAGGAATAGGATGGGGCAATCATGGACTAAAATACCCTACATAGAAAAGATTAAGGGATTTTGGCTGACATCACAATGAATATGAGTTATTAAACTAACCTGGCCGCTATAAGTGCGATGCTATCTTTAAATACAAATAAAGAGAAATAATAATTCCACTGTATTCTCTTGTAATCAGATTTCCCCCTTTTGGTTATCTCCATGGTAGCTTTGTGCAAATATTCTTGTGAATACAATAAATTTAATAATCTAGTAAGATTCATTTAGTCAGCAAAATTTAATTGTCTATTCTGTGTAAGTCATGAGGTAGTTACCGCCACTTTATAGGAAAAAGAAAATATGATTTCTCCCCTATTAGAGATTACAATTTGATTAGAAATAGGAGTCACATATACAAATGATTATGATGCAAGGTGGAATATGGTACAGAACAATGTGTTATGGTGGTTCAAAAGACAAGGACAATCAAAGAACCCTCATGAAGAATGGAGTTTGAAGAATTTTAATAGAGATAATGAGAGAGATTATTTTAGGTATAAAGAGAGGCATGTACAAACTTGCAGATGCTGAAACATATGACAGCATTTATTTGTTTAGAATGGTTAGTGCACATAATAAATCAGAGATAGTGACTAGAAGGTGTTTTGGGACCAGTGGTAAAAATTTTATATTGTAGCGAAGGAATGTAGAATTTATATTGTAAACTCTTGGGAATCAGAAGCAATAAAAAAATTTTAAGTGACATGTTCAGATTTTTGCTTTAGAAAAACAGAACTGGAAGTAATGTGCTAGGCTTCTACCAATCCTTTTCCAAACATCTCATTTGATCCTTGCAACTGAACTACTATAAGTCTATTATAATTAGTAGAGCATAGTAGTTATAGCATAGGCTATTTGTGGATGAAGAACTGATACTTAAAAAGTTAATTACTCATGGTCATAATAGAACTAGCTTCACAACCTGATCTGTCTGGTACTAAGCCTGTGCTATAACCACTCAGCTTTACTAATTAAAGTAGCGTTCACCAAAGGAGTGAGAAGAAGGTAGTAGGGAGTTAAAAACAGGAAGGTGTAAATCTTCTCTCCGTGCTTCTAGTAATCGCTATAGTCCCATAGGAGACACAGACATGCCCTTTACTGTTTTGAGTAATCTGTTGTCAACTAGTCATGTAACAAATTATTCTATGCTCTTAGTTTTGTATATTATAAAGCATTTATCTGCTCAAGTTTTTACTGACAAGTGTAGTTCTTCATTCCATCAGTTCTTTGGGACCAAATGCATTGAAGACAATAGGGTCTGCAGCATCAGTGAAACGAAAAGAATCTTCCCATAGCTCAGCACAGTCAAAAGAAAAGAAGAAAAAGAAATCTGCACTTGATGAAATCATGGAGGTACAGTTTCTGAATTGTATATTGAATTTTTAGCAGTTAGAGGAATGCTGTGCTTCAGACCTCAGGAAAATTAAGTAGCTCACCAATTACTAGATTAATATAAAATTATCAAAATTAATATATACTATTTTGGGGATAAGGAATCTAGCTACAGTTCTATCTGCAGATTCAGAGTGAGAGCCCCCTCCAGTTAGGTTTATTTCTTGCCTAAAGTGCTATCATTGCAACTTTCCATGCAGTTATGGTCAGTAGGGTTCAAATAGAAGTGATAATTGAACTTAGAAATAAAAGCTTTTGTCACCTTCTGTGGCTCTTTGAAATTGGGATCCTCCATGGAGTCCCTCCTTCCTCATATCTTCTCCCCTTTCTATCCTCCTACTCTATTGCTTCTGCCACTTGTCACCTCCTAGCTAGTAAGAGAAAGCAGTGAAATAGTTTGGATTTCTCTTGGTGGCTGTTTAACCTGGTGGCTAAGTTATGTTGGCTAATAGAACTACCAAGACTGAAAATCTATGCTTATCTGGATTAGGACCATAGTTTGGCTCTAAATCTATCTAAGTCTCTAGGGTAGTTCTGGAGAAAGTTTTTAAAATATTCTTTTCTCCCTTTGTATAGCCTTACTTTACCATTGAATTTATGAACTGAGTGGAAGAGGAAAAGAGGACGTACAGGAGAAGAGAAAGAATAAATGAATAAATGAAGCTAACTTTTCTTCTTTAAGATCATTTTCTCTAATCTCCCCATCGCTTTTCTTTATTTGTTCAGTCTTCCCTGTTACTGAGTCCTCATGTAATGCAGGATAGTCTAAAATACTTAGAGTATAATATAAGAGGCATACACTGGAATATTATCACCTAACCATTCAACAAATATTAATTGAGTAGCTATTATGTGCTCGACATTGTGCAAGGTCCAGGATGGAGAAAAGCTCAAGTCCCTTTTGTCATGCAGCTTTCATTCTAATGCAGGAAACATACAGTAAGCAGGTGAGCCAGTAAGTAATTATGGAATATAAGTGCTGAGGAGGTGTGGGAGTAGGACACAATTTGCAAAAAAGGCTGAGGCAGGAAAGAGGTTTACTAAAATGAGAATCTGAAGGGAAGGCCCCATGATGGGGCATAGTGAACATGGAGGGAAGAGTGCTTGGAGATGAAGTTAGAGGGGAAGTAGGGGCATAACCATAGAGTTCTTGTATGCCATGAATTCAAAGCAATTCAAAGTGAATGGAAAGCCAGATCCACCTGCTTTGGATACAATACATAATATATTTGGCCTGCTCTTTATTCACAATGGAAATTGGAGAATTTAGAATAAGGTTTCAAGTTAACCAAGGAATTACTTTCAATTACATTGAGGTTGGTACATAGGGTTAACTTTAGGCAGTTGAGTAAGCCAACAATGCCAACAATGCCATGGGAAGCTATCATAGCCAGACACACATTTTTCTTTTGGTCACCCTTTTATTTACATTTCTCTTGGTGGTGTTTTTCTTCACCTTCATTCTTGAGCTCTGTGACGATTATCAAACAGTTTCAAATTACTATCACACTGTTACACTTAACTGCGCTATGCCACCTTGGTATGTAAGTATTATGTTTTTGCCACGTGAACACATCACCTTTCTAGCTTATCATAGTCACGGGAGAGGAGGCAGTATACTGCTGGCAGATGGCCTTTTGGTGTTGACAAAATAGAGATTCTTGGATTTGTTTTAATTCAATATTTGTTAAAAACAAAATTAGTTTTAAATAACACTTATCTGGATTTATCAGCACTTGTAAATTATAGTATTGGTCTTTTTATGGTATTGTTTTGCTAAAAGAATGGTGTTTGAAATAAATTAAGGATTTTACAGAGAATTTTATGAATGTCTTATGTGATCTGTAGATCGAAGAAGAAAAGAAAAGAACTGCCAGAACAGACTATTGGCTGCAGCCGGTAAGTGTTCATTTGGAGCTCCTTAAAGAGCCAAATCTGTATTTAAGTGAATAAGTTAAAAATAGTGTTTGGCATAAAAAACGAAATTTCTCAAACATATGTAAATTAGGGAATGAATTATTGGTTTCACCTGTATTGGAGGGTTACTTCATGTTCATAGGCCAGTAAAGTTCCTTGAGTTTAGTGCTAAATTTGTTTACGGACAGCTTGAATTGAAGATCTTTATCTATATTTTGGAAACCTGGGATTATTTTCAGTTTTTCCTGTAAGATGAAGGGTTGTGTTTTCAGAAATGGGATTAGATTGTAGAATTGTAAATGTGGAAGTATTTGTCTTCAACCTTCAGCTGTTGAACTTAGAATATCTATTTAGGTACTTTGTAGGGAAAAAGCAGGGTTTTTTTGTTGTTGTTGTTGTAGTTGTTGTTTTTTAATGAGGTTCCAGGGATTGAACCCAGCACCTCATACGTGGGGAACAAGCCCTCAACTAAGCTACATCCACTCCCAATAAGCAGGTTTTATTTTTACAAATTCAAGGAAGCTTTATGTTTTATTGCTTATTTCTTATTGTTATTTCCTTTAATTGCTACTTACTGATGCTCTGTTTTGAACTTACTGAGATGTGAAGTTGTCATAAAACTTCCAGAGTGCCTTAGTTATTCTTAATGAAGCTGGTTTGATCAATAACAGGAGGGTGAAACATAATGAATCATTTAGATAATTGCTGATTGAGAATTAAGTTGAATAATAACCTTGCAGAATCAAGAATTCCAATGTTCTAACTCAAGTCTTCAGTCATTGTCCCACTAACTTGAAAATATTTAGCTTCCATGCCTTAGTTTATATCCTTATACAATAGAAACATTTCTACCCAATGATGATATGAAGGATCATGAAATAAGTTATCTAATATGGAAATATTTACTGTGTTGAAAAATAAGCTCTTCAAATGAATTATTTCAGTTAATTCTCATAACAACCCTATAAGGTAATTTTACTGTTGTTTCCATTTTATAGATGAGGAAACTGAGACCTAAAGTAGAATAATTTTCCCAAGGTCATTTAGTAAGTGGTGAGCCAGTATTTCTCTGCAGTCTGAGTCTATAGATTGTACTCTCAACTCCTAAACAGTACTGCCTCCTGATACTCATCAACGTGATTTCCTTATCTGGGAGTAGAAATTTGTATACTTGTAAACTTGAGCAACATCTCATGGGATGGAAAACTCTAATTTTCTTTCTTATAAAATTAGTAAATGAAGGGACTTTTAGGGAAGAAACAATCTATGAATTATTTGGTTGTTTATGCTTTGTTTTCCCTATTAGAGTAGCCAGTATTTGAATATTAATAGTTTCATATATTGTTTATGAAAATGTAACTGAGAATTTTGACTTAGCGCAATTGTTCTTAACCAGAAGGTACTTCAACATTTGCTAGAGATATTTTGTTTTTCAAAATACATATGTTTTGCTACTATCAGTTCAGTCTCCTAGGGTGCTATGCTTATTTTCACTAAGCCCCCAAATAATTCTGGGTTAAAAACCATTCATTTAGGGGAGTGGATGTAGCTCAAGCAGTTGAGTACCTGCTTCCCATGTGGGAGGTCCTGGGTTCGGTTCCCAGTGCCTCCTCAAAACAAAACAAAACAAAAAAACAAACAAGCAAACAAATAAAGGAACCAACACGGAGAAGCCGATGTGGCTCAGTGGTTGAACACCAACTTCCCACAAACAAGGTCTCGGGTTTAATCCCTGGCTCCGGTACCTCAAAAAAATAAAAACAAAAACAAACGCTGGTTTAAAGGAAAAAAAAAAAAAAGCGAAAACAAAAAATAAAAGCAACTTTCCATGTTTTAATTAGTCCCCAAATTCTCTTCCTATTGACAATATTTTCAGTTAAATTTAATTTTCTGTCTGATAATTTTCTCATGTAGTAAAATATTCCAGTTTTTTCATTGTTCTCCAGAGTGTTATGTTAAAAGTAAGGATCTGTTAACAGTGCCCTAAGAAATCAACATGTCTCTTATTTTTAGGTGGGCAGTATGTTTGCTAAAATAACCAGCAGCCCACTGAGATAGACTTATAGGTCTTTATTTTTTAAACTCAGAAAATAAATAATTTAAACACATCTATGGTGAGCAAGGGTCAATAAGTACCATAATGTAATAGGTTGTCTTTGCATTCCTAGAGTGTGCACCCATGAGGGTCTTTGAGAAATTTAGCCTAGAAATACTCTGGCTAAATCAGAAAAGCTGTTTTGGCATTAATTGGCTTCATTTAGAAAGTCTTAGTAAAGTAGAGGCTTAAGAATAAGACAGCTAAGTCTTCTCTTAAAGATGTCTTTCTACTCTTAAATATCCTTCCCTCAAAGTCCTTACTAAATTTTTGTTAATATAATTTTTAGTATGGCTTAATGGAGTACTTGTGACCATCTAATACCTCTTTGTTATATTCGCTTGAAGTAGCAAATACAGAACCATGCAGCGAAAATAGCAGTAAGTCAAGCAAGTTAATTTTCATTATTACCATTTAGAAAGCTAATCCAAATCAGGAAAAAAACAATGAAGAAGCAAACTCAAAATTCATTAATATGAAACAAGCCCAGATTTGATTTCTTTCCTGCTTAAGAATTAGATCCTCAGAAGAAAGATACTTTTAGCTAGAGCTAATCTAGAGGAATCCTATCTGTATCAAAAATAAAAGCAACAAAACAAGAAAATAACATTGTGAAAAATGTCATGCCCAAGCTCAAAACCTTCAGTTTCTTGCAATTTCCTAGTGAGAGGCTTGTGATCTGAGTTTTTATCAACAGTGAATACCAACCTAATATCCTTGGCACTTTTCACTTCTTTGAATGGAGAGAAAGAAGCTATCTATGAAAGACGTGAATAAATAGAGTTGAGATTTTATAGATGAAAAGTCATAGGTTTCAAGAAAATGTACTGTGGAAAGCAGCCATTTTATATATTATTTTCTTCTTGGTAACCATGCTGAACAAAAGAAGAGAAAGAAGGAATAAAAGATTACAAAGGAAAGGTTTTACCATTTTGGGGAAGGCTAAAAACCCCACAATTTTTTACTTAGCAGAGAAGTTTCATCTTACTATGACTTTTGGTGAACATGATATAAAATAGAGTAAAATGGAAAAGATAATTTATGTCTTTCCTTTTATCTTCTTTTTTTTAATTGTTATTTTCTAGGAAATTATTGTGAAAATTGTGACCAAAAAACTTGGAGAGAAATATCATAAGAAAAAGGGTATTGTTAAGGTAAGGACGTGAAGCCATGAATGGAATTTGTGAAAAAAGCTGGTGGGTGACTGAGTGAAGCTATTTTGATACTCCTTGGAAATTGAGTACTGGTAGCAAGAGTATTAAAGCTGATGTTCTTGATGGTTCCATAAGAGGCTACAGCTGAATTCAGAATGGAGAAATACTTCATTTCCAAGTTTAGTTTATACTTAACCTTGATCTCTTTTCTTCCTTGACAAATAATATGCCTGACATTCTATCATCACCTCTTCAACAGAGAACTGTGTGGGTGCCTTGATAGTAAGATATATTCTCATTGTTAATCATTGGCAATGTAATTATGCCCCAGAGGCTCACTGAGATCTTTTTTTGTGTTTTGCCTGACAGACTATCTTTTGGCTGCTCTAGGATTTTAAAATCTGTATCAGTACTATAGTCCTTTACTCCCTTTTACTTTTCCTAAATACAGTTTAATTCTAGCTCACTGCCTTGTGCATGCATGAATTGCTCTTCTGTAGTACTTTAAGCTAGGCAAAATTATCCCTCTATGTGTTTCTTAAAGTCTTATTATAAGATCATCAGTCTCTAATTCTTTCCAGATGAAAACCTTAACTAGGTTTTGAATTGAGGTATTGTTGTTGTTTTGGGTTGTTTTTGTTGTTGTTGTTGTTTTTTGAGGTACCGGGGCTGGGAATTGAACCCAAGATCTCCCATGTGGGAAGCAGGTGCTCAACTCCTTGAGCCACATCCACTTTTTTTTTTTTTTTTTTTAATCACCCCCATCCCCCAGATGGTTCTCTCATCTATTTGGTCATTGTTTGCTCGCCTTATCCTGGAGGTACTGGGAACTGAACCCGGGACCTCCCAGTGGGAGGTGGGTCCCCAGTGGCCTGAACCACATCTGCTCCCCATAGGCTGCGGCGTCTGCTGGCTTGTGGCATCTACTCATTTAAGTGTCTGCTTTTGTGGCGGGTGTGGGGTCTGCTCGTCTTCTTTAAGAGGCACTGGGACCAGAACCTGGGATCTCCTGTGTGGTAGGTGGGCATCCAACTGGTTGAACCATATCTGCTTCCCCTTAGTTTGGTCTTGTTAACTATAGACTGAGAAACAGTATATGGAATCTAGAAAATAGTATAGCTTACTATACTTAGTAAGTTGACTCTTATCTTTTGATTGGAGTTTCGTTTGTTTTCATTCTATTTATTTCTGTCCTTTTAAAATTTTGTTCATATATTTCTTTTGTTAAAAAAGTGTTAATTTTACTTGGCAGGAAGTAATTGACAAATATACAGCTGTTGTAAAGATGATTGATTCTGGAGACAAGCTGAAACTTGACCAGACTCATCTAGAAACAGTAATACCAGCACCAGGTAAATCTTTTTGCCCACTTTTTAATGTGTATGCCATCAAAATGAATGATTCCATTCTTAAAGCTGTAGTTGTTTTGATATTACTTGATGTTATAGATTGAAGTTTCCCCTTCAGCAATATATAATTGCCAATGTAACTGATCCCTATTTGACCTCAGGTAACTCAGTAACTGACCAGCCCTCTTATAAAGTTGTTTTGTGGCATGAATATTTTTCCTTCCTTGAATACATTTATTTCCCTGAAGCAAAACACAGATTTACAGACAAAATCACTTATATTGAGGATAACATATTAGTTTTAGTTATCTGAGATAGTAATGTATAAGTCTGTGTTATTTTACCTTTTTTCCCTTAATCGTCTTTACCAATTTGGGTCCTTTTCTTATACATCTCTAAATTCATACACTACTTTGGTTAGGATGTTTGCCCCGACCCAAAATATTCATGGGGCATTACTGCTGGTGCAGGGATAATGTTAGTTTCTAAAGCTTACATTTACTGTATCCTTTTATTTTACCCCTCCTCACGCCTTTCCCGCCCCCCAAAATAAAACTCATTAATTGGAACTTTTTTTTTTACTTCAGCGAAGTGTAATTGACATATAATACACTGCACACCCATGAAGTATACAATTTGTTCAGTTTTACCATATCACTGCAGTCATTTCCCTTTATAGTCCATCCTCCGTCCCATCCCTCTGCTACTGCCTCCCCTGCCCCCAGGCAACCACTGAGCTACTTTCTTTCACTGTTGTTTGCATTTTCTAGAATTTTGTATAAAGGAAGTCATTTGTCTGGTGTCTTTCACTAAGCATAATTATTTTAGATTTATCCGTTTTGTCATGTGTATCAATAGCCATTCTTTGTCATTGGCAAATAGTATTGCATTGTATAGCTATACCACAATTTGTTTATCCAGCCAGCTTTTGGGGGACATTTGGGTTCTTTACAGTTTTTGGCTGTTAAAAATAAAGCTGCTATGTACATTCATGTACAAGTTTTTTGTGTGGATGTATGATTTCCTATCATGGTCAAATGGTAGGCATATTTAAAATTTTTATTAACCTGCAATTCATGTTATATACATTTAAAGAGACAAGATGCAAGTAAGCTAAATTTTTTCTGAATATTTCTCTACTCTGAGTATTTCCTTCAAGTACTTTAGACCCTTTGTAATCTAAAATGAAAATATATGCCTTTTAACAAATAAATGAAATAAATGAGAGGCTTATAATGTTATAGCAATCTAAGTATCTGCAAGCTATTCTTTAGAATATTACAGTTTTAAAATGATGAAGAACTTTTAAGAGAAGTGTTTTGGCTTTTTGTTATATTCATTTAGTGTAACTGTATTTTCCTGTAACAAGGTAGAAGACAAAGTGGACATTTTATTTGCATTGCATTTTATATTATTTTTTATTGTAGGAAAAAGAATTCTAGTTCTAAATGGGGGCTACAGAGGAAATGAAGGTACCCTGGAATCCATCAATGAGAAGACTTTTTCAGCTACTATAGTCATTGAAACTGTAAGCTTTTATAGAAAGAAAGACATTTCAAAGTGCTTTAAAAATACGCCATTTTTCCTTTTCATTGGCCTTGGTTTTTGTTTTATTTTAGAGTTTGGGTTTTTTCACCTTTTTTTTCTTATTTGGAAATCTATAAACTTATTTTCTCCAATGATTCTGTTATTGCTAAAACATTCTGTTTTCTCATTATGAAAGAAATGCATGCTCATTGTATAAAACCTGAAAAATACAATTTAATAGGAATAATTTTAAATAGTGCCTGTAGTCTTGCAGCCCAATGAAAACCCCCATTAATATTTTAGTCTGCTTATTTTCCAAGTCTTTTTTACTTTATAAAATTGTTTGTAATATGTAAAGTTTTATATCCTGGCTTTTTTTTTCTTCACATATATAATTTAAAAAACTCTGTTTGGTATGGTAAAAAGAAAAGTGGGGGAAATATAGTTAATGGGGAAAGAGCCACTGAGTTCAGTATTTTTTTTTTTAATGTCCCACCTTCTTTCATAAAGATTGTAAGGTAAAAGAGATCAATACAGTAACTAATTTAAGGATCTTTCACATATAAATAAAATTTATTGTCTTAAAACTGGTTTTTCCTGACAGAGCTGAGTGAGGCCAAGTGAGAACTCTGATGTCTTCAGAAGGAAGAACAGAAACTTATCTTGTTCCTAATTGTCTAATTTTCTAGAACTCTACAATACTACACTAAGTCACAGGATTTTTCATCTCCAGGACAGTGATTTTTAATATTTTTTTGACCATAGACTTCTGGGGAAAATTTGGCTTTTCCCAAAATATTACACTTAATCACCAAATTTTATGCATTCATAGGCCCCCTCAACCCATCCATGAACCTGTTTTATTTTATTTATTTATTTATTTTTATTTTTAAAGATTTTATTTATTTATTCATTTATCCCCCCCTTGCTGCCCGCGCTCGCTGGGTCAGCCAACCGCGCCGTGCGGGCGGGCCTGCCTTCACCAGGAGGCCCCAGGAACTGAACCCGGGGCCTCCCATATGGCAAACGGGAGCCCCACTGATTGAGCCACAGCCGCTTCCCATGATGAACCTGTTTTAGAATATGTATCTCAAGAAGGTTTTCTGGAAAAACCATTTAGATCCTTATTTTGAGAGAATTTACATTTAAATAAATTGAGCATTTTTTTCCCCTGTCTCTCGTAATACTAACCT
This sequence comes from Tolypeutes matacus, assembly GCA_026826555.1. NCBI lineage: Eukaryota > Metazoa > Chordata > Mammalia > Cingulata > Chlamyphoridae > Tolypeutes > Tolypeutes matacus. Next base: position 7,393,169 of record JAKSZT010054552.1, read on the forward strand.
AGAAACTATCACTACTAACATAAATTATAAGGGGGAAAGAGAGGAAGAGGGCATTGGAACTGGCAATGAGGAGTTTATCAGTCTCAATTAACACATTGAGTGTTTTTTTAAAAGCTCAATAGATTTTTTTTTTTTCTCTGACATATCAGTATAAGGTCATGGAACAATCCCATATTTCCTTGACAGATTGGTTATCCTTTACTTTTTACTTTCTTTACACTATCACACTTAGATGTTGCTTCATGTTCTCATCTAAGAGAAGCACAAAATAGCTAATTAGTTTTGAAGATATTTTAGGTTAAATTGAGATCTCTTTGGTTCGCAGTTTGTACAGTTTTCATCAAAAGCTGATTTCTTACCTCCATCACTATAAAACCCACAGTTTCATCTTTCTTTCTAGTGCTTTAATTGCTTATAGGGCTGCACTGAGACAAATCCACCAAAAAAAAAAGCCTTTCTGGCCGATTGCAAAACAGAATGTATTTTGGAAACAGGAAACTCACCTGCTAATTTTTTGTGTTTTTTTTTTTCTTTTTTGCACCCTGCCCCCATAAAAAATTGTGTATTTGTATGTGCATGTATGTGTCTGTCCCATTTGTCCTCATATTTTCCTCTAGACATTGTCCCCAAACACATGAACTTTTCAGGTGCTTTCTCCTGCTATTTTTCATGTCATTTCTGGAATCATATATATATATATATATATTTTTTTTTTTTTTTTAAGATTTATTTATTTACTTTATCCATTTTAAAACCCCCCCTTCCCATTTGCTGTTTTGTGTTCATTCACTGGGAAATTCTCTGTGTCTGTTTCCTGCCATCTCTTCTCATCCTTCTCCTCCAGACTTCACCAGGATTTGATCCTGGAGACCTCTGATGTAGGAGAGAGGTGTTCTGCCACCTACGCCACCTCGGTTCCTGGTTTTCAGAGCTTTCGGAGCATCTCCTCTTGTCTCTCCCCTGTTACGTCATCATCTTGCTGCATGGCTCCCGGGGCCTGGCAGCTCACCGGCACACAGAGCCTGGCAGCCCATGTGCCTTCTATATATATATTTTTTTATTTACCGGGAGGTCCCAGGAATCGAACTCAGGTCCCTCCATATGGCAGACGGACGCCCAACCATTTGAGCCACATCCACCCCCTGGAATCATATATTTTAATGTCAGTTACCATATTTGAAATCTACATATTTATTAAGATTTTTATACTAATAGTTGTTCAAAAACACCCTAAGTTTTTTTAGCTCTTTTCCTAATAACCGAAATCTCTGGTTCCCTTCTTATTTCCCAGATTTATAGTTCTTATCATAAAAGTATAATTGACCATAGACCTTTAAATTAAATGTGATTATGAAGAATTCAATCTGGGTCATGCTTTATCTGAGAACTGATTTCCTTTAAATAAGATCATTATTATATATTAAAAATAATAACATTTTTAAAAAGCATTTTTGAGAGAAAGTATGAGTCTCAGTAAAAAAAAAAAAGGTCCCAGTCCAAGGCTTGAGTCATTGTTATGGTTGTCATCGTCATCATCATCATCTTAAATATTGCAAGGGTTTCAAATTTTAACCAAAAGATTTAATAATAAGAGTTAAAAATAATTGCATTCATACTCATTTTATGTTCCACATATTATTCTGAGAACTTTATGTGTATTAGCTCATTTATTCCTCCCAACGACCCAATGATATAGATACTATTATTATCCCCATTAAAAGATAATAGGGCTCAGAGAGGATTAGGAAACTGAGGCAGAGAGAGGTTTAGAAACCTGCTATAAGTGAACCTGGGTAGCCGGGCTCTAGAGCCCAAATTCTTTACCTCTTTGTTCTCAGAGTGTAACAGCTTTTAGAAAATGGCATTTGTTCCCAATGCTAATGTCTTTTATTAATCAAGTTTTCCCCTTCCCATTTTGTTGGATGTGGAGGGAAGAAGAGAATATATGGAAAGTTTGACTCATTTTCTGTAATATAGAACAGCCTAACTATCACAGCTAACCCAGGCAAGCTAATGTTTAAGTATGAATATCTTATTACTTAAAAAAGGATATTTGCTGTAAAAAAAAAAAATAATAATAATAATGGCACAAATGTGATAGAAGTTAACTTCTCATTTGAAAAGTCCAAGATGGGTGTTCTTGATTAGAGAGTGGCCCTTTTCTAAGTGGTGATATGTGGACCCAGGATCCTTCCAACTTGTGACTCCACCATCTTCAGCAAGTGGCTTCTATGGTTGCCATGGTTCTGTGCATCAGCAGGCCAAAGGGGAGTAAGCACCCAGACTATAGGGGTAGATATCATGGCCAGGCCTGAAAGTGGCACATGTCCCTTCTGGTCTCTTCCATTGGCCAAGGTCCGTCTTAAGGACCACGCTGAAGGAGAAGTAGGAGATGTAGTAACCGTTTGTCCAGGCAGTAGAGGAGATACTGAATGGCTAGTCTCTGCCACATGTTTATTAATACAGTCTCTTTTATATATCATTAAAGAAAATATGGTAGTTCTTAATGATAATGCAGTAGATTGTTTTTAGAATTTCTAGTATAGAAATGTTAGCTACTTTAATGGTATTTTAAGGAAGTAGATAAGGCAAATTTGTATCCATAAAGGTGGTATGTTTTTATGTCCTTTAAGTACAGGTATGTTTTTAACCTTTTAAAAAATTATTCTTTTAATTTGTAGGGCCCTTTAAAAGGACGCCGACTTGAAGGAATTCAATATGAAGACATTTCTAAACTTGCCTGAGTTTGAAAATTTGTTAACAACACATTAAAATTCCAAAGCATCAAATTGGTGTTCTCTAAGGCATTATCAGACTCTACTGTGTTAGGGTGTTTCTTTTGTATAAAACAAATGCATTTATTTAAATAGTGCTGTATAATTGTTTAGCTAGACTTATATAGAACTGTAATTATGTGTTATGAAGTATCAAAACTATGTAATTTTGTCCTCATATTTTTATTTTCTTTGTAATATTTACTTGATGATTTTTAAAATCTTTATTAAAAAATGTTGTAAAGTGTTTTATACAAAACAAAATTAGAATCATGTAACTGGAGGAAATCCTTCACATATTCTATATTATAAGGAGTAAATTTGAACTATAAATATAACAACTTTATTGAGATATAATTTACATATCATTCAATTCACCCATTTAAAGTGTACAATTCAGTAGATTTTAATATATTCACAGTTGTGTAGCCATCACCACTATCTAATTTTAGAACATTTTCATCACCCCCAAAAGAAACCTTGTACCCATTAGCAGTCACTTTCCATTGCACTCTTCTCCCCAGTCCCTGGCAACCACTTACCTACTCTCTGTTTCTAGATTTGCCTATTCTGGACGTTTCCTATAAATGGAATCACACATACTTCTTAGACCAAGCATAATGTCTTCAAGATTCACCATATTGCAGCATGTAGCAGAACTTCATTCCTTTTACAATTAAAAAATATTCCTTTGTATGTATATAACACATTTTAAAATCCATTCATTGGTTGATGGACATTTGGGTTTTTCCCACTTCTTGGCTGTTATGAATAATTCTGCTATAAACATTTGTGTACACAAGGTTTTGCATGGACATATGCTTTCAATTCTCTTGGTGACAGACCTAGGAATAAAAATTCTGAGTCATGTGGTAACTATGTTTAACAATTTAAGGAACTGCAGAATGTTTTCCAAAGTGGCTACATCATTTTACAGTCTCATAAGCTATGTTGATGTCAACCTCTACATTTCAAATAGGTAGAGCAGCAGTATATTATTTAGGGATGCAGAAAACAGGAAACCTACCTCATACTTGCTTTTGCAAACGAGAAGAAAAAGGAAATATATAGTTCACATAACTGAAAAGGGGGAGACCCTCGTTTCATTTGCAGTGGGATTCAAAGTATAAACGGTTTCATCAGGATTTGGTCTCTGCATCTCTGGCTTCCTCTGTTCTGGCTCCATTCCCGGGCACACTTATAATGTCAAGGTTTATATCTTACCCTCCAGTATCACCAGTGAGAGAGATTATCATCTATAACAGTTTAAAGAAAAGGCCTAGAATTGAGTCTTGTTGAACCAAACCTGAACAAATTACTCCAATTAAGAATACTGGAATATACTGACTGGCCAGACCTGAGCTATGTGCCAAGCCCTGGCCATCTCTCTTGGACCGAGAGTTGGGGAGGGGGAATTTCCTAAAGAAAATGTAAGGTCTCCTATCAGAAGATAGGAGACAATATCATGGTAAAAAGAAATAGTAGATGTCCACTGTAAGAAGCAGTATAAGAATTAGTAATAAGATGATGTCAGTTTTACAGATGTTCTTTCTGAATGAAATAAGGTGTTTCAGAAATAACTTGGAAGTATAATATCAAGGAAAGGGTCTGAGTTTTGGAGTTGGGCAGACTTTGTATTGAATTTTGGCTCTTCTGTTCAATAGCTGTGTAATCTTAGAAGTTAATGTTCTTGAATTTCAATGCTTTTAATCTAAATTGTCAAAAAAAACATATGTCTTTGCAGGATTGTTGTAAAAACTACAGAAAATACATAGGAAGTGGCAGACAATGCACAGCACATAGTAGGTGTTTAATAAATGATAGTGAGTGGTAGTGGTAGTAAATGAAGCCAAGCAATAATATTTTGAAGCCCAGCCTCCTGTAAATCTGGCCTGAAGAGTTTCCATAGGGAAAATGGTTCTTCCTGATAATTGTGTAATAAAGAAAACATGACAAATTACATATGCCTTCACCAAATTTATGTTTGGAATCATCTCAGTGGTTTTGCTTCATAGAAAAATGATTTCATCCCTACTTCTTGTTATCCCTACCTTCATTTAATCCTTTTATCTGACATCTTCCTGAAATCATCTCCAAATGAAATGAAGTAGCATACTTGGGTTTAAATTCAACCCAAATAGAAAAGTCACAAAGTATGATTTAGGTTTTTAGAGGCCAGTAGTGGTTATGTTAATCAAAATTACTTCAGACACCTAAAATCAAATCTTACTGACATTTTTTTTCTCTTTTCAAGCATCATAAGCTATTGTTTTTCTCAACTGGCTTGAGGTCATATCAAATTATTGGAATTGCTGTCCAGAGAAACCAATTTCCTGAGCTTTCTTTTTTTCTTTTCTGTAATACATCCTGGATGTCTTTTTTTTTTCCATTTTAAAAACAATTTATTGAAGTATATCATTCATACATGAACATACATAAACAATAAGTGTATAGTAAAAGTTGTGAACTTTAAAAAAAACATGCATAAACATCATACAGGGCTCCCATACATCACCCCATCACAAATAGTATGCATCTTTGTGAAGCATTTGTAACAAATTATGAAAGAGCATCATCAAACTATTACTACTAACTATAATCCATGTATTACATTTGGTGTATTTTTCCTCCAGCCCCCCATTATATTTTTGTTCATGCCCCATACAATTTATCTAAAGTGTACAATCGATGGCATTTGGTATAATCACCAAGTTGTCCATTCATTACATCAGTCAATAGTAAGGCATTTTCATTATTCCAAAAAATAAAAAAACAAAACAAAAACACTACCATACCCATATGTTAGCACTACTAATTACAAATCCTATGATGTGCTTTCATCATTTCCATTTATTTCCAAACATTTACAAACAACTTTTTACCAATTCTGCACAGATTAAACCTCAGCTTTCCATTCTCTAACCACATTCTTTTCTCTGGTGACTTATATTCTAACTATAAACTTCATGAATTTGCTCATTATATTTAATTCACAATAGAAAAATCATACAATATTGGTCCTTTTGTGCCTGGCTTGCTTCACTCAAGAATGTCAGCCACGTTCATTTATGTTGTCATATGCTTCATGACTTCATTTCTTCTTACAGCTGAATAATATTCCATTGTGTATATATACCACAGTTTGTTTATCCATTCATCGGTTGATGGATACCTGGGTTGTTTCCGACTTTTGGCAATCATGAATAACATTGCTATGAACATTGGTGTGCAGATGTTTGTTTGTGTCACTGCACTCTGTTCTGGGTATATTCCTAGTAGTGGTATTGCTGGGTCTCATGGTAGATCTTTATCTAGCTTCCTTAGGAACCGCCAAACAGGCTTCCACAGTGGCTGTACCATTCTACTTTCCCACCAACAGTGAATCAGCATTCCTGTCTCCTCACATCCTCTCCATCACTTGTATTTTTCTGTTTTGTTAATGGTGGCCATTTTAGTAGGTGTGAAATATCTCACTGTAGCTTTGATTTGCATTTCCCTAATAGCCAGTGATGTTGAACATTTTTTCATGTTTTTTTTGCCATTTGTGTTTCTTCTTTAGAAAAATGTCTATTCAGGTCTTTTGGCCATTTTTTAATTGTGTCATTTGTCTTTTTATTGTTGAGTTGTAGGATTTCTTTACATAACATAGATATTAGACCCTTGTCAGATGTATGGTTTCCAAATATTTTCTCCCATTGAGTAGACTGCCTTTTGCCCTCTTCACAAAGTCTTTGAAATGCAGTAGTGTTTAATTTTTGAGGAGGTTCCATTTATCTGTTTTTTTTGTTGTTGTTGTTCATGCTTTAAGAGACCCCCTACAAGGTCTTATAGATGTTTCCCTACATTATCTTCTAGGAGTTTTATGGTCCTGGCTTTTATGTCTAGGCCTTTGATCCACTTTAGTTTATTCTTATATAGAGAGTGAACTAAGGGTCCTCTTTCATTCTTTTGGTTTTGGATAATCCAGTTCTCCCAGCACCATTTGTACAAGACTGTTCTGTCCCAGAAAAGTGGACTTGATAGGCTTATCAAAAATCTTTGATAGTAGCAGATGTGGCTCAAGCAGTTGAGTGCCTGCTTCCCACATGGAATGTCCTGGGTTTGATTTCTAGTGCCTCCTAAAAACAAAAAAACAAACAACAAGGAAACAAATGAAAAAAAAAAAACCAACTCAGGGAGCTGACGTGGCTCAGTGGTTGAGCACCAGCTTTCCAGGGATTGAACAGCTTCATGGGTTCAATCCCTGGCCCCAGTTACATTAAAAAAAATTAAAAAAAATAAAAAAAAATAAAAAAATCAGTTGATCATGGAGGGAAGGGTCTATTTCTGACCTCTCAATTCAATTCAATTGATCAGTGTCTTTATGCCCATACCATGCTGTTTTGACCACTGTAGCTTTATAATACACTTCAAGGTTAGGGTGCATGAGTCCTCCAACTTTGCTCTTCTTTTTTTAGGGTGTTTTTGGCTATTGGGAACCCCCTACCCTTCCAAATAAATTTGGTAGTTGACTTTCCTATTTCTGTAAAGTAGGCTATTGGAATTTTGATTGGTATTGCATTGAATCTATAAATCAATTTGGGTAGAATTGACATCATCACGATATTTAGTCTTCCAATCCATGAACATGGAATGTCCTAACATATGTTTAGGTCTTCCTTGATTTCTTTTAACAGTGTTATGTAGTTTTCTGAATACAGTCCCTTTACATTCCTGATTAAATTTAATTCCTAGATATTTGAGTCTTTTTGTTGCCATTGTAAATGGAATTTTTTTCTTGATTTCCTCCTCAGCTTGCTCATTACTAGTGTGTAGAAATATTACTGCTTTTTGCGAGTTGATCTTGTATCCTGCCACTTTGCTTAACTCATTTATTAATTCTAATAGCTTTGTTGTAGATGTCTCAGGATTTTCTAAATTTTTGATCATATCATTCCAATTTGGATGTGTGTGTGTGTGTGTGTGTTTTTTTACCTTGCCTAATTGCTGTAGCTAGAATTTCTAGCACAATGTTCAATAACAGTGGTGACAGTGGGCATCCTTGTCTTGTTCCTGATCTTAGAGGGAAGGCATTCAAACCTCTCCTGATTGAATATGATGTTGGCTGTGGAGTTTTCATAGATGACTGTTACTATGTTGAGGTACTTTCCTTCTATACCTATCATTTGAAATGTTTTTTATCAAAAAAGGATACTGGATTTTGTCAAATGCCTTTTCTGCATCAATTAAGATGATCATGCATTTTTTCCCTTCGATTTGTTAATGTGGTGTATTACGTTAATTGATTTTCTTATGTTGAACCATCCTTGCATACCAGGAATAAAAGCCACTTGATCGTGATGTATAATTGTTTTGATATGCTGTTGGATTCTATTTGCAAGTATTTTGTTTAGAATTTTTGCATCTATGTTCATTAGAGAGATTGGTCTGTACTTTTCTTTTTTCATAATATATTTATCTGGCTTTGGTATTAGGATGACGTTGGCTTCATAGAGTGAGTTTGGTAGCATTCCTTCCTGTTCAATTTTATGGAAGAGTTGGCGCAACATTGGTATTAAGGATTGGTATCTTCTTGGAATAATTGGTAGAATTCATCTGTGAAGCCATATAGTCCTGGGCTCTTCATTTGGGGGACTTTTTTGATGACTGTTTCAATCTCTTTACTTATGATTCTTTTGTTAAGGTCTTCTATTTCTTCTCAGGTCAGTGTAGGTTTTTCGTGTGTTTCTAGGAATTTGTCTGTTTTGTCTACATTTTCTAGTTTATTGGCATACAGTTCATAGTATCCTCTTATGATCTCTTTTATTTCTGTGAAGTCAGTAGTAATATCCCCCCTCTCATTTCCAATTTTATTGGCATTTTCTCTTTTTTCTTTGTCAGTCTGTCTAAGGGTTTGTTGATTTTGTTGATCTTGAAGAATGAACTTTTGGTTTTGTTGATTCTCTCTATTGTTTTTGTTTTGTTTTGTTTTGTTTTTGGTTCTCAGTTTCATTCATTTTTGCTCTAATCTTTGTTATTTCATTCCTTCTGCTTGCTTTGGGATTAGTTTGCTCTTTTTTTTCTAGTTCCTCCAAATATGCAGTTAGGTCTTTGATATTAGCTCTTCTTTTTTATTGTAAGCTTTTAGGGCTATAAATTTCCTTCTCAGCACTGCCTTCTCTACATCCCATAGGTTTTGGTATATTGTGTTCTCGTTTTTATTCATCTCAAGATATTTACTGATTTCTCTTGCAATTTCATCCTTGGCCCACTGATTGTTTTAAAATGTGTTGTTTAACCTCCATATATTGATGAATTTTCCCTTTCTCTATCTGTTATTGATTTCCAGCTTCATTCCATTATGATCAGAGAAAGTGCTTTGTATAATTTCAGTCATTAAATTTATTGAGATCTGTTTTGTGACCCAACATATGGTCTATCCTGGAGGAAAATCCATGAGCACTTGAGAAGAATGTCTATCCTGCTGTTTTTTGGGTGCAATGTTCTATATATGTCTGTTAGATCTACTTCACTTATAATATTATTCAAGCTCTTTGTTTCCTTATTGATCCTCTGTCCAGATGTTCTATTGAATGCTCAGAGTCATGTATTGAAGTCTCCAACTATTATTATAGAGACGTCTATTTCTCCCTTTAGTTTTGCCAGTGTGTGCCTCATGTATCTTGGGGCATCCAGGTTAGTTAGGTGCATTAATATTTATTATAGCTATTTCTTCTTGGTGAATTGCCCCTTTTATTAATATATGATGACCTTCATGTCTTATAATAGTTTTGCATTTAAAATCTGTTTTGTCCAATATTAGTGTAGTTACTCCTCTCTTTTTTGGTTATTGTTTACATTATTGTTATTGTTATCTTTTTCCAACCTTTTGCTTTCAGCCTATTTGTGTCCTTGTGTCTGAAATGAGTCTCTTGTAGACAATATATAGATAGCACCTAGTTTTTTAATCCATTCTGCCAGTCTGTATCTTTTGATTTTGGAGTTCAATCTAATAACATTCAGTGTTATTACTGTAAAGGCATTACTTACTTTGACCATTTTATCCTTGGGCTTTCCTATGTCATATCTTACTATTGTCTGTCTTTTTACCCTCTTAGTTACTCTTGCTAACAATCTTCATTTCTACACTCTTCTCCAGGCCTCTCTCTCCTGTCTTTTCCTTTCAGGCTGTAGCACTCCCTGTAGTATTTCTTGTAAGGCAGACTCATGGTGACAAACTCTCTCAGTTTCTGTTTATCTGTGAAAACTTTAAACTCACCCTCATTTTTGAAGGACAGTTTTGCCAGATAAAGAAGTCTTGTTTGGCAGTTTTTTTTTCTTTCAGTATGTTAAATATATAATATCACTGCCTTCTCACTTCCATGGTTTCTTTTTTTTTTTTTTTCAAGACAATTGTTATTATTTTTATTGAATATAAAGTGGCAGCCCAGGCAGGCTTCCTCCATTCAAACACAATACACTGTGGACAGTAACAGGCACAGGACTTTTCAGTTGACAGACTGCAGCAGAATTTGGTTACTTCCTCCTGCGGTCCATGGGCCCAGCAAATTTATGGAAACAAATCAGGATTAGTGTATTATCTGGAAGCTCTCAGGATTAAGCTAACAGAAATGATGTTGCAGAATGCCATGGCTTGTTAATATTCCTGCAGAATACATCATCCGAGCTTTTGGTGATTAGGGGTATGATGGTGGTCAGTTAAAAGCTATTTCAGTAAAGTGGGTGGGGGGAGGGGATGTGACACCCAGATTGCCAGATTTCTCAATAATGGAGTCCATGAATTTACCTATAACATTGCATGAACCAATGCCCCAGCAAATTAGGAAGAGCAATCACTAGAGCTATAATTATATAATTATGAAGACCATGAACTTGATCTGAGCTTGGAGTAATTGCCATCAGAAAATCTGAGTTCTCTGTATTTCTTCTTTGTATCTCCCCTCATCCAAGTAGGTGATTTGCTTGAGACACTGGTTTGCTTTAATTGCCTCCAAAGCTGTGTTCCTGTTTGATTGTTCCTGTTTGATTGCAGAGGCTTACCTAGAAAAGTTATCCTGCATATGGTAGTGTCTGGTTCTGGCAATCCTGTAGGGTCAGTCCATTTTGAATACAGGTGAAATCTGCTCTCTGCAAACAGTGCTTCAGAGGGAAAATGTTTCAAGAGAAAAGAAAGCATGAAGATAACTTTTCTCTTTCTAGTTCTTTATCTTAAGGACTCCAAAAAAAATCTAAATAATAAATACTTTTCTAGAAAAGTGGTTTTCTTGAGACTAGAAAATGACGCAGAGGTCCTGCCGCGTGCTGCCTGTCGGGAGGCGTCGGCTGCGAGTCTACACTTCCATGGTTTCTGATGATAAATCAGTACTTAGTCTTATTGAGTGTTCCTTGTATGTGATGAATTGTTTTTCTCTTGCTGCTTTGAGAATTTTCTTTTTATCTCTGGTATTTGACCTTCTGAATAGCATGTGTCTTAGAGTATGCCTATTCAGATTTATTCTGTTTTGTATATGTGGACCTTCTTGGATATTGATATTTATATCTTTCATAAGAGTTGGGAAATTTCCAGCCATTATTTCCTAAAATTTTCTTTCTGCCCCTTTTCAATTCTCTTCTTTTCCCAGAACACCCATAATGCATATGTTTGTGTGTGTCATGCTATCATTCAATTCCCTGAGACCCTGTTTAATTTTTTCCTTTCTTTTCTCTGTCTATTCTTCCATCTTTTCAGATTCAGATGTTCTGTCATCTAATTCGCTTATCTGTTTTTCTGCCATTTCAAATCTGGTGTTATATGCCTTTAATGCATTTGTTTCTCATCCATTATGCCTTTCATTCCCATAAGATCTGTTACCTTTTTTGCAAGCTTTCAAATCTGTCTTTCTGCTCACCCAGTGTCTTCTTAATATCCTTTAACTCTTTAGCTATATTTTCCTTCAACTCCTTGAATTGATTTAAGAGATTTGTGTGAACTTTATTGATTAGTTGTTTTAAATCCTGTGTGAACTTTGTTGATTAGTTGTTTTAAATCCTGTGTATCATCAGGATTTTTAATTTGTTCCTTTGGCTGGGCTGTATCTTCCTGTTTCTTCTATGGCTTGTAATTTTTTGCTGCTGTCTATAGGCATCTAATTATGTTGGTGAGTTTACTCTGATGGCCACTTTCTCTCTCTGCCTAGTGGTTTTGTTTCACTGCTCTTTTTTGGTTTTTCTTTCAACTTATTCTAAATCTTTATAATTGCCCTGTTTAAGTTATCAAAACAGGGTCAGAGACCTACTAATGGGGCTCAGACCAGATCCAAAGGGACCTGGGAATAGGAACAAGAGAGACTCCACGAAGTCTTTTTTTGCTTCACTTTCCTGACCTGCCAGCTGATGGCACTTAAAGTTGAGTCTTCTAACCTCCACTGGCTGATGTTTCCAGGCTGGTTAAAACCAGGATTCAAAGCTAAGCCCTATTGGTCAACCTCGCTGAAGAGAAACCACACTCAGCCCTCCAGTCCACCCTCCCTCTTCCCAGAGAGGAAAATATCTGCTTCCCTCTCAGTTGGCCACCATCTCCAAACAGGCAGCTATTTGCCTCAAGGGTGGGGTATGGATGCCATTCCCAGCTGTGGGGATGAGTAACTCACTGTTTTCATTTTGGCCTCTCTGTTCCCACTCCCTCCTGATGATGTGCACAGCACTCTCCTGGTCTGCAAACCCCCAAAGCATCTCCTTTAGGCACTTTCTGCCCTTCCTCTGCTGTTTTTGTAAGAGCAGTGAGCCCAGCTGACCTATTCCAACACCATCTTCCCAGAACTCACTGTAATCTATATCTAACTGTCTATCAGTTTTTGCTGATATACTGGAGTCAAATTCATTATCAAATATTTACTGAGTGCCTGTGGTATGTAAGGGAATGCACTAGGTACAAGAGATATAAGAAGAAGAAGGTATTGTTGAATAGGAGTTAACAATGTTTGGTGAATTGATATTCAAATGAAATGATAGGCCAATGAACAGAAACTTTTGGTAATCTACAGCAGCTAATTAAAAATGTGCCACACTTCCAACTGCAGACATTTGGACCCACACAGCATAGATTGTTGACCACACTTGCAGCTCCATCCCTGCCCCAGGCAGGAAGGAAGGGATGTGAAGCTTCATCAGTCTCTCTGGAAAACTGTAGATGGTCTTGGCCTGCATGACTTGGGTTATCACACATGGCTGTGGCTCTTTCCATGCCCCTGGCAGATGAGAAAGGTGGGAGAAACTTCATCGGTCCCTGGGGCAACAAGGGCAGCTTCAGCCTCCACAGCTTACAGTACCAACTACATCCAAGGCTTTTACTACACAACCAGCACAAAGGGCAAGAAAGCCCTAAACTAAAGAGAGAGACTGCACCCAGAATAAATAGATCTAGTAAGCCAGATGCCAAGACACCAACAAAAAATTACAATCCATACCAAGAAACAGGAAGATATAGCCCAAAGGAACAAGATAAGCCTCCAGGTGACATAAAGGAATTGAGACAACTAATCATATTTGTTCAACAAATCTCCTTAATAAAATCAGTGAAATAACTAAAGAGATTAACAATATTAAGAAGACACTGGGTGAGCACAAAGAATTTGAAAGCATACATAGAAAAATAGCAGATCTTATAGGAATGAAGGCGCAATAGATGAAATTAAAAATACACTGTAGTCATATACCAGCAGATTTGAGGAGGCAGAAGAAATGGTCGGTGGGCTTGAAGACATGGCTTCTGAAAGCAAACATACAAAAGAACAGGTGAAGAAGAGTGGAGAAAATTGATCAGGGTGTCAGGGAATGAGATGACAGCAAGAAACATGCAAACATACATGTCCCAGAAGGAGAAGAGAAGGGAAAAGGGACAGAAGGAATATTTGAAGAAATAATGGTAGATAATTTCTCAACACTGTTGAAGGACATAGATATCCGTGTCCAAGAAGCACAACATACTCTCATCTGAATAAATCCAAATAGACCAACTCTGAGACAGATACTAATCAGATTGTCAAATGCCAAAGACAAAGAGAATTCTGAGAGCAGCAAGAGAAAAGTGATTCATAACATATGTAGCCGTTTGGCAATTTGATGTAATTATGAATTCCAATAATATAATTGGATCATGCTTGTAAATGGATCAGTTAATCTCGGCATGATTAAGTTATGATTAGGATGTTGACTGGGCCACATCCGTAGGGTGTTGAGCCCCACCCCTTGGTGGGTGGGGGAATCAAATATAAAAGGCAAGGCAAAGGACAGAGGGAGCAGTTTTGAGTAGCAGTTTTGATGTTGGAGTTTTGTTGTTGGAGAGAAGGCCCTGGGATAGAGACAAGCCATTTGCTGAGAGTTTACAGCTGGCCTTGTTGAGAAAAGCAAGGCCTAGAGAGCCTTATTGTCTACAGCTGACCTTGTGGAGGAAACAGAGGTGCTGAGCCCGGAGAGAAACACAGCATTGGGAAGAGAGGAACCCAAGAAGCCTGAACCCTGGCAAACTTCAGCAGCTGTCTTGCTCCAACATGTGGCAATGGACTTTGGTAAGGGAAGAAACTTAAGCTTTATGGCCTGGTAACTGTGGACTTCTACCCCAAATAAATACCCTTTAAAAAGACCAACCTATTTCTGGTATTTGCATTAGCACCCCTTTTGCTGACTAATACAACATATAAGGGATACACAATAAAATTAAGTGCTGGTTTCTCATCAGAAACTATGGAGGCAAGAAGGCAGTGGTATGATATATTTAAGATACTGCAGGAGAAAAGCTTCCAGCCAAGAATCTTATATCTGGCAAGATTGTTTTTCAAAAATGGGGGCGAGTTTAGAATATTCACAGATAAACAGAAACTGAGAGAGTTTGTAACCAAGAGACTGGCTTTGCAGGAAATTCTAAAGGGAGTGCTTCAGTCTGAAAAGAAAAGAGGAGAGAGAGACTTGGAAGAGAGTATAGAAATGAAGATTATATCAGTAAAAGTAACTAAAAATGTAAAAAAAAGTGGTGAAAATAAAATATAATTTAAAACTCAAAAGGTCAAAATGGGTGAAATAAGAACTGCCTTTACAGTAATAACATTGAAAGTTAATGGATTAAACTCCTCAATCAAAAGACACAGACAGGTGGAATGGATAAGAAAATATGAGCCATTTATATGCTGTCTACAAGAGACTAACCTTAGATCCAAGAATACCACTAGTTTGAAAGTGGAAGGCTGAAAAAAGATATTCCATGCATGCAGTAACCAAAAATAAAGCTGCAGTAGCTATACTTATATCAGATGACATAGACTTTAAAAGAAAAACTGTTATTAGAGACAAGGAAGAACATTATATAGTAATAAAAGGGGCAATTCACCAGTAAGAAATAACAATCATAAATGTATATGCACTTAACCAGGATGCCCCAAGATACATGAAGCAAACACTGACAAAATGGAAGGGATAAGTAGATATTGCTACAATAATAGTTGGAGACTTCAATACACCACTCTCAGCATTGGATAGAATATCTGGGCAGAAGATCAATAAAGAAACAGAAAACTTGAATATTATGATAAATGGACTAAGCCTAATAGACTATACAGAATATTGTGCCCCCGAACAGCAGGGTATACATTCTTCTCAAGTGTTCATGGATCTTTCTCCAGGATACACCATATATTGGGTCACAAAACAGATCTCAATAAATTCAACAAGATTGAAATTATACAAAGCTGATAATAATGGAATAAATTTGGAAATCAACAAGAGGCAGAAAAAGGGAAAATTCACAAATGTATGGAGATTAAACACTCTTAATCAGTGGGTCAAAGAAGAAATTGTGAGAAATCAATAAATATCTTGAGATGAATGAAAACAAGAACACAACATATCAGAACCTATGGGATGCAGTGAAGGCAGTGCTGAGAGGGAAGTTTATAGCCCTCAATGCTTACATTAACAAAGAAGAAAGAGCTAAAATCAATTACCCAACTACACAGCTGGGGGAGCTAGAAAATGAAGAGCAAATTATTTCCAAAACAAGTAAAAGGAATGAAATAACAAAAATCAGAGCATAAATAAATGAAATTGAAAACAATAAGGAGAATTAACAAAATCAAAAGTTTATTCTTCAAGAAGATTAACAAAATTGACAAACCCTTAGCTAGACTGACAAATAAAAAAAAAAGAAAAGATACAAATAAATAAAATAAAAAATGAAAATGACATTACTACTGACCCCACAGAAATAAAAGAGATCATAAGAGGATACTATGAACAACTATATGCCAACAATCTAGATAATGTAGATGAAATGGAAAAATTCCTAGGAACATACAAACAACCTACACTGATACTAGAAGAAATAGAAGACGTTAACAAACCAATCACAAGTAAAGAGATTGAAACAGTCATCAAACAACTTCCCAAAATGAAAAGCCCAGGACCAGATAGTTTCATCAGTGAGTTCTACCAAGCATTTGAAGAAGATTTAATACCAATCTTACTCAAGCTCTTCCAAAAAGTTGAACAAGAAGGAACAATACCAAATATATTCTATGGAGCCAATATCACTCTAATACCAAAGCCAGGTAAAGATACTATGAAAAAAAAAAAAAATTACAGACCCATTTCCCTAATGAATATGGATGCAAAAATCTCCAACAGAATACTTGCTAATCGAATCCAAAACACATTAAAAGAATTATTCATCATGATCAAGTGGGTTTTATATCAGGAATGGAAGGGTGGTTTAACACAAGAAAATCAATCAGCGTAATACACCACATTAAAAAATCAAAGAAGAAAAATCACACAATCTAATCCATTGATGCAGAAAAGGCATTTGAGAAAATACAACATCCTTTATTTATAAAAATACTACAAAAGATAGGAATTGAAGGAAACTTTCCCAACATGATAAAGACCATATATGAAAAACCCACAACTAGCTGAAAGCTTTCTCATTGAGATCCAGCACAAGACAAGGATGCCCACTGTCACCACTGTTGTTCAATATAGTGCTAAATATAGTGCTAGAGGTTCTAGCTAGAGAAATCAGGCAAGAAAAAGAAATAAAAGACATACAAATTGGAAAGAAAGAATTAAAACTTTCCCTATTTGCAGATGATATGATCCTATACGTAGAAAGTCCCCAAAAATCTACAACAAAGCTGCTAGAGCTAATAAACAATTTCAGCAGAGTGTTAGGATATGAGATCAATATGCAATAATCAGTGGTGTTTCTATACACTAGTAATGTGCAATCTGAGGAGGAAGTCAGGAAAAAATTCCATTTTCAATAGCGACTAAAAAAATAAAATATTTAGGAATAAACTTAACCAAGAATGTAAAGCACTTGTATTCAGAAAACTACAAAGCATTGCTAAAAAACAAAGGAGGATGATCCACTGATGGGCTGTTGTTATTGATGACTAGCCTTATGAGTCTTGGCTCTTGAAATTGAAACTTAGCCTATTGTTATGGGGTGCCTAAGGGTTGCCTCCTGAGAGCCTCCTTGTTGCTCAAATGTGGCCTCTTTCTAAGCCAAACTCAGCATATGAATGCATTATCTTCCTTCCAGCGTGGGACATGACTCCCGGGGATGAGCCTCCCTGGCAACGAGGGATTACTAACAAGTGTCAATGGGCAATACAACTGGAAAAAGACCTCGAATAAAAGGGGGAAAAGGTAAAGGCAAATGAGTTAACATGGCTAAGAGACTTCAAAGTGAGTCAGGAGGTCATCCCAAAGGTAACGCTTATGCACAATCTCAGTAGGACCTCATAGGCTTCCAATGTGGATACACCCCAAACAGAGGGGCTCCTGAGGGCTCTGGAGACACCCAGGTCATATATCAGGGTGAATAGCACCTCATCAGTGGGCCTTACTTTGGAATCCTTGCTCCTACGAATGACAGAGTTGGACCCAAATATGTCTTCCCTGCACATGGTCCATCTGTCCCTTCTATTCAAACCTATATGTGGTGCCAGAGTTTGTAGGTGTAATTCCACAGACCATAGTCTTTGGGCTGTCCATGTGCCAGCTGAGCCCGGAATCTCAGTGGATTTGCAACTCCTACCCTGCAGCTCAATGGCCTCACCCTGGACACCTGGTGGGGAGATGATGATGGACAACAGCCATCTCAGGGAATGGAAAGAGTCTGCAGCTGCAGGCAGGATAATCCCATCCATCTTATCCCTGAGATATAAGCCCCCTCTCACTTGGAGGTGGAGTGGACATCACCATCCCAGACTCCTCAGGATTGGGGGAAGAGCTATGGACTAGAGTGGACTTATTGGTATTCTGTTATAGACATATTGTGATTCACGCAGTGGAAGTAATTGCAACATTAATGTGGAGCCAGTGGCCACCGGATGCTTTAAGGGCAGGGAGAGGGAAAAGCAGTTGTAATACAGGGGCTTTTTCGGGACTTGGGAATTTTCCTGAATGACATTACAATGACAGATATAGACCATTTTATATCATTATATAACATGCAGAACTGTGTGAGAGAGAGTGTGGTCTACAATGTGAACTATGGTCCATGCTTAGTGGCAAAGCCCCAAGATGCGTATATTTATTGCAGGTGATGTGCCACACTAATGAAGGATGTTTATGTGGGAGGTTGTAGGAGGAGTGGGAGATGGGGCATATGGGAATCCCTACAATTTTTGTGTAACATTTATGTAATCTAAGTATCTTTTAAAAAATAAAATTATTAAAAGAAAAAAGACCTAAATAAATTGGAAGAACATTCCATGCTTATGGATTGGAAGACTAAATATCATTAAGATGTCTATTCTACCCAAATTTATATACAGATTCAATGCAATCACAATAAAAATTCCACCATCATTTTTTAAACAAATGGAAAACAAAATTATAAAAATTATTTGGAAGGGTAAACATCTTAAGACATCTTAAAAAGAAAAGTGAGGTTGGAGGACTCTCTCTTCCAGACTTTACATCATATTACCTACAGTGGTAAAAACAGCATGGTACTGGCATAAAGATAGACACATAGACCAATGTAACTGAATTAATGGTTCAGAAACATCTATGGTCAAGTGATTTTTGGCAACCTGTCAAACCCACCCAGATGGGTAAGAACTGTCTATTCATTGGTGCTGGCAGAACTGGATATCCAAAGGCAAAAGAAAGAAAGAGGACCCCTATCTCACACCTTATACAAAAATTTACTCAAAGTGGGTCAAAGACCTAAATATAAAAGCTAGAACCATAAAGCTTCTAGAAGAAAATGTAGGAAAACATCTTCAAGACCTGGTGGTAGGTGGTGCATTCCTAAACCTTACACTGAAAGCACGAGCAATGAAAGAAAATATGGATAAATGGGACCTCCTCAAACTTAAACACTTTTGTGATTCAAAGGACTTCATCAAGAAGGTGAAAAGGCAGCCCACCCAATGGGAGAAAATATTTGGAAACCACATATTTGATAAGGGTTTGATTTCCAATCTATATAAAGAGATGATACAACTCAACAATAAAAGAGCAAGCAGGGAAGGGAAAAGCAGTTGTTATACAGGTGCTTTTTCAGGACTTGGGAATTTTCCTGAGTGACATTACAAAGACAGATATAGGCCATTTTACATCAGCATATAACATACAGAACTGTGTGGGAGAGAGTGTGGTCTACAATGTGAACTATGGTCCATGCTTAGTGGCAAAGCCCCAGGATGTGTATATCCATAGCAGGTGATGTGCAACACTAATGAACGATGTTTATGTGGGATGTTATGGGAGGTGTGGGAGGTGGGGAACATGAGAATCCCTGTAATTTTTGTGTAACATTTATGTAATCTAAGCATCTTTTAAAATATATATACATATATATGTATATGTATATATATATATGTATATATATATATATATATATATAAAAGAGCAAGCAATCCAATTGAAAAATGGGCAAAAGCTATAAATAGATATTTCTCCAGAGGAAATACAAATGGCCAAAAAGCACATTAAAAAGTGTTCAATATCACTAGCTATTAGGGAAATGCAAATCAAAACAACAATAAGATATCATCTCAAACCACATAGAATGGCCATTATTAAAAAAAAAAAAAAGTGCTAGAGAGGATGTGGGGAAATAGGAACACCCCTTCACTGTTGGTGGAATTGTAAAATCGTGCAGCCTCTGTGGAAGACAGTTTGGTGATTCCTCAGGAAGCTAAATATAGAACTGCCATGTAATCTGCGAATTCCTCCACTAAGAATATATCCAGAAGAACTGAAAACTGTGACACAAACAGACATCTGCACACCGATGTTCAGCAGTGTTATTCACAATTTCCAAAATATGGAAACAACCCAATTATCCACTGGTACAGATAAGATAACATGGATGAATCTTGAAGACATTACGCTAAGTGAAATAAGCCAGACACAGAAAGACAAATATTGCATGGTCTCACTAATATAAACTAAATATGAAGAATAAATGCATGGAGTTAAAACCTAGTGTATAGGAGATAAGAGAAGGGCTGCGAAGAAGTACTGATGCTTAATGTATGTAGAAGTTTTAATTAACTTGACTGTAAATGTGTGGAAATGGATAGAATTGATGGTAACACATAGCGAGTAGCAGCTGGTTTATAAATGGGATTGTGGCTGAAAAGGGTAGTCTAGGGATGTAAATGTCAGTTGAAAGAAAGCTAGAGAATAATTTAGGGACTGAATAACATAGTGAACCCAGAGGTAGATGAGAATTGTGGTTAATAGTATAAATGCAGGAATGTCCTTCTGTGAACTAGAACGGATGTATGTTACTATTGCAGGGTGGTGGGAATGTGGAGAAGCATGGGGAAAATACAATTAATGTAACCTATGGACTATAGTTAATAGCAATACTGTAATATTCTTGCATCAATGCCAAAGATGTACTGTGTTAATAATAGGGGGATATGGAAAAACATGCCAAATGTATGCTATGGACCATAGTTAGTGGTAATAGTCTGACGATATCTCATAATCTGTAACACATGTTCCACAGTGGTGTGGTGTGGTGTGTTGGTGAAGGGTTATATGGGAATTCTACGTGCATGATTGTTTTGTAAGTTCACAACTTCTGTAATAAAAAAGTATATTTTTAAATGTGCCCAACTTCCCTGGGTCTCAGTAAGTGACCATTAACTTGAGACCAGTACATCTCAATTCCTAATTTGATAAAATGGAATCAGAGGATTTAGAATGTGAATCACCCTTGACTGTAAGTTAGCCATTTTAATTGGAGAATTGAATCAGCATGCCAGTAAAGGGAAACACCGTTGATTTTTCTTGCCCTTCTGTGGATATTTCAGGGAAAAAAATGTAGAATTGGCCAGTGTGAAAAAATGTTAATTAAAAAAATGGTACTAAATTCTTATAGTATGCAAGCATTAATATGTATTCAGATAGCCAGGTAATTTTCCCTTTACTCTTACTGGAGTCACTTACAGCTATTTCTGTTGGGATGAGGCTGAAGAAAAGATGCCATTCTTTATAGTATTAAGTGATCCTTTAAAGCATGGACAGTGATTTGCATAAGACCTGATTCCTAGTTCATTTTTACTACACATTGAATGCGATGTTTTTAATTCTCTTTAGTTGTTTCTTTGGATTGACACTTTTCCAACCCTAAGAAAATTTGTTAAATCTTCAGTAATTTGAAAGCACAGACAAATAAAAACTTATGACAAAGGTATGGTATGGGCCAAGGGTCTGGATTTTGTCAAACACAAGGCTTCCATTTTCCTGACAATGAGACATATATCAAATTTGCTTCATGGCAACTCTCTAGATTGATACTTAGGAAAAGCTTTGAAGATAGGCTATATAAGTCCTAAAGATTAGTATTTCTGACAAATAGCCCTGTCATACACCAGCTGAGATTTAAATTGAATTTCACCATTCTATACAAAATTAAATATTGATCAACTACCAGCAGGTTATGAAGTGCTCCAAGGAATAAACAAAATGTAGGTCATTATCAAGTTGTTTTCCTTCATCCCTGAGAGGCATAATACTTTTAGAAACTAATCAAGAGGTAGACAGTGGAATAGTTCCCTGTCTATTCTCATTAATTCTCATTAATTTGGTTCCTCTATTTGAAATTCACAATTGATTAATTGTAATTCAAAACTAATTATGTAGAGAAGGCATATTTCTGTCTCAAGGGGAACACATGAACAGTTATTTATAAGATTATTTTTACACTCAATGACTTTGAAAACACCAGCTATTAATAAAAGTTTTGATAATTTGAATCACCTATATGGATTTGATTTTAAATCCGTTTTTGATAGGTCTTTTGCCCAATATCCTGCATATAAATATAAATCCCAAGAGTTTCATCATTTTAAAAACTGCACAAGCATAAAATATTAGGAGTCAATTTATCTAAAAGAAGTTTTAAAGTTGACATTTTTATTGATACAGAACTAATTATAAGAACCCACTTTTGAAGTTTATTAGCATTTTTGAAATAGCAAATGGATAGCAGGCAGTGGATTTTTTGGAAAATTCACCATAGGTCACCAAGTTTATAGACAAATGAAGCTAAAAGGCAGTGCCATTTACCTCTTCAGTAAATTGGGTTTTCTTTAGGTGATAGAAATGGCATTTTAAAATGTTTTATAATTAGGCTGAAAAAACAAGCACTTGTTTTTTCAAATATAGGTTGGGTATATACAAAAAGGGGGAGTGTTGTATACTTTCAAAAAAGAAAAAAAAAAAATTTTTTTTTACCGGATTATAGAAAGAAGGTTTCATAGGAAATGTCTCTTTCAATTTTTTAAAATAGTGCAACTTTACCACTTTGGCCTTTGAAAATATATGCATTTTAGAAATTCATTTTTAAAGAAAGTAATAAATGAAAGAAACCACAGAATTATAATGGATCAGACTTACACGTTATCACCAAAATCTGGTATACTAATGCAGAACTAATAAAGCGACCGAATTTTGTTTAAATTTGTGTTACTTATTGCCTTATAAATATCATTAGCATTTTGTTAGGACATAACTTGCTAGTTATTTATTGAAATAAAGTCTTAACAAAGTTTAAAATGTAAATGGTATTTTTAGGAATTATATAAATACAAAATAAAAGGTCTACAAGGACTACTAAGGAAGACTGCTCAGGATATGTTAAATTTGTGGGAAACTTGTTTCACAGACGGGCATCCAGAGACTATAGAATTATGACTCCCTCAGAATTCATTTAGTAACATTAACACTGAATGCAATTAGCCATCTGGAATAGTATCCAAAGTAGATTTAAATAGGTAAAGAGTTCGGGAGCAACAAAAACTCCAAAATGATCTTGAGTAAACTCAGGAAGACAGGACTGTTCTTTAATAGGCAGAAACCTACCCTGTTATATTATATTTGACTTGGACAGCTTTGGCCGTGTGAACAGAATGGGCATGTTCAACTAAGGCCAGGAGAACTTTGGGTCAGAAATATGGAGGGAATCTCAGCTAAACATATTGAGCATCACAGAGGATGAAAGGTTTTAGTTTATATTTGCTACAAAACAACTAAGTTCAAATAACTTCCCTTCTTCTCATTCCATGCTCAGCAAATAACCTTTGCATAATGAATTTCCAGTGTAACCCAAAGCATAAAAATGTGCTCAGTGTGCAAGGGTGAGGGCCCAACACTCAATAACAGCAAAATTATCACAGTCATTGCCAAATTGGGAGCTCTGTCTGAATACCAGCTTGACTTGCCAGAGCAGCTTTCGTTGCATCCCCTTGATTAACTCACCTTAGCATTTGAAAATGCAACAGAATCCGAAAATTTCTTTGCAAAATATTTATTTTCTTCAGGATACCTGGTTAGTTTTTAATCATTCAAACTGAAAAATGACTACAAAAATGGCAGAGGAAAAATGTAGTTTTACATATAATTTCCAAAAGTATATTTATAAGCCTTCAAAGCCATTTGAGGAAGCTGTAGAGCTTAGGCACAAGATAATCCTTGTAATGTCTGTCGATGAAACCTTTTCCACTGTTGTGTACAAACCAGCAGGGAACATCTGTCCCAAACACTATATCGGTTCTGTAGTCTTTCTGTAAGCCTCTGCAAGGAAAATGATATGCATGGTCAGGGAACAGATCAAGGCTTGAATATCTAGAAAGAAGAGACAGTGTTTCCCTCACTGTTCTTTGTGCCCCTTCTAGCGCTATATCTGCTTCCCCCCACCCCCATTCCTGCTCCCCAAATCATTTGAAACACTAGAGTCGGTGATTGGTGTTGAGAGTACAGAGAACCAGTGGTGTGTCCTTAGATAATTCAACTAACCCTTATAGAGATGATCCAATGTGGAATTTTCCAGAGCGGTAAAGTGCAAAGTAACTCAAATGGAAAGAAGGCAGGAGTGAAATTCCAAAGTGTTGTGGGCCCTCCTATGTAACGGAAGAATGAACCTGAGGTACCTCCTACCTTCACTTGAGGGGTCAGTGTTTTATTTAAAGGCATCGCCAGCTGATTCTGAGTAAGTTCATGTCCTCCATGTAGAGGACAGAGAAGCTAATGATTTGAAAAGTTCTATGGGGTATTGGCATCAATGAGCCTTAATATTACGTAATTGTGCAGAGCCCACAACTACATCTACTCAGTTTCAGTTGTGTATCATGATGTGCTTCCAGTAGATGAAATTGAGGCTCAACATTATAACCTTTTGACATTGGAGGATAGTAAATGCTCCTTTACCAAGCTCAGATAACATTATTATTATTATGCTTATTATTATTAACTGGTGCTTATCATTTCTTCCAGAAAACTGCTCACTGATGCCCACTGATAACCCAAGCCGATATTAGTTGAGTAGTTTCCTCACCAGGAGTCCATTTTTTTAGTTCACAAATCTATTTTTGTGTGGTTGTAATTATTACTGTAATTTTATCATTGAATTACTATTGTAAAATTTATGGTTTAATTAAGTATGTGGAAGCCATTGATCTTTGTGTGCAAAAAGAGTCATTTCTAATAAAGTTGGCTGCTCTGTAAAAGCTCCAAAAGGGCAAAAAAAAAAAAAAAGATTTTAAAAAGTTATCAAATTAGATTTGGCTGAGACAACTATAAAAAGTTGGGAAATATATAGAGATTTATACGAATTTTACTTAGATACAAATATCTAAGTTCTCACTTCAAAATGAAGCACTATAGATATGATTTGTGTGTGCTATAAAAAATGCACTCAATAGATACAAACTAAAAAGAAGGCTCTGTCCTTACATAAAAATGTACATTCATTCTCTTGCACTATGGTGAGAAGATATTTTATGGTGCCCTGCTTTGATCAACTTTTTCAATTATCCAGCTTGTCACCCTCGTGCTTCTAATGTGCAAAGATGAGAACAACAGATTTATATCTGTATTGGTCTTGGCATTTTATGACATATACTTCTATCTCTAGTCATTATTTGCATTCAAACATGGACTAGCTACAGGGTCTTTATGCACGTTATGCATGAGTCTACTCCTAAAGAATTGTTTCATTTGACAGGAATAATGTTTAAAACAGCTTTTCCCACTGTTCTAGCTTGCTGGGTAAGTCCCACCCTAATAGTACTCCATCCCTGACTGATAGGCATCCGAGGCTTACCTGGTGACAGTCAATGTGTGTCCTTTCACTTCCAGGCTTGCCTCTGGCTTCTCGGGGTTCTTTCCTGGTCTCTCATTGAAGATATGGATCTTTGGCTCATGCATGAACTGGCCTAGATACAAAAATCCAGAGATTTGTTTACATTTAACTCAACGTTAAATCAATAGACAGGCTCCTCAATAATCCAAGCTACATTTTGGTCCTCCCTCCTGAACTTCTAGCAAAGAAAGACTGGTTGAGAGAAAAAGAGAGCAGAGGTGTGAGTGATGGGTTCCTTTCCAAGAGGAAATCCCTGCTGCTCACCTCATGGTCATTTAACATATGAGGTTGATCTGCCAGACCGTAAGCAAAACCCAAAGCCCTGACGGGAAGGGGTAGAGGTTAGGCCCTGAGAGTAGAGCTCAGCTATAGAAACAAGGTTGGTTTATGATGTCATAGGCTTACATTTGAACCATTCTTTGGAAAACTAGGGCCATCAACAGGTTTCCTAAACCAGTTCACCTTCCTCCAGTTAGAAAAATCATTTCATCATTAAACTTGAAGTTGATCCTCCCCTTCTCTTAACTTTCCCAGCTTGTGACCATGCACTTCTGGCTCTAGGAAAACCTGGTCTGAAGTGGCAGGTGGTCTTGGTATGGCGTCGCTGAGCACCCTGATCCCCCGGCCCCTCTCCTTACTGCCTCGCTAAGTCCTGCCTCTGCTCTTCTTCAGGCCACTCCAAGCATTTTCCCAAGTTCTATCCAATATCCCAAGTTCTATTTCCCAACTGCCATCCAGAGTTGCTAAAGGCCGAGAGTAATTCCTGTACTTGCCAGATGGTTGATAGATACTTTACCTATTAGTCCATGAACATTAGGTGAAAACTTGTTTGTGGGTGGAATGTAGATCCCCAAAAAGTCTATATTGATTGGATGCTTCTTCCAAACACGATGAAGTAAGACAGAAAAGGACATCTCTTTATCTAACATGATTG
The DNA here is from genome assembly GCA_026826555.1 of Tolypeutes matacus. Taxonomy (NCBI): domain Eukaryota; kingdom Metazoa; phylum Chordata; class Mammalia; order Cingulata; family Chlamyphoridae; genus Tolypeutes; species Tolypeutes matacus. Next base: position 7,419,519 of record JAKSZT010054552.1, read on the forward strand.
TTGCAGTTTTTTCTTTCTTCAGTGAGACAAGCACCCTAGTGTAAAGTCAGAATGGAATGAATTATTCCGGAACAGACTTTTTCAGAAAGTCCTTCTTCTCATCCCTAATATAGACTCTCCATTCCACTAGTTTTCTAGAGCTTCACAATTTTTTTTTGTTTGTTTGTTTTGGTTACAGAATGTTATTTTTAGCTCCCATTTCTAAAATTCTGTCAAAATGTATGTTTTATATATAAAGTCAATTAACAGATGCCAGTTTGGAATTTCCTACATATTAGACATATCACCATACTGTTTCTGAGCACGCTCTCTGACAAAGACTAGGTTATGGATTTCAGTTGATGGATTCATTTACTTATCCAATGCATATGTATTAAGTACTTATTACATGTCAGATATAAGGCTAGTCACTGGGACAAAATGGTGACCAAAAACCATGGCCCCTGCAGACAGAAATCAAGTTGTGGATAAGAAAATTTTTCTGACTCTCCGCTTCCTCGTATTTAAGATGATGACTTTAAGTTCTATGCTTATATCACTGATGTCTGGAGTTATTTATGAGGCAATGTCTCGAGGGCATACTTGCCTCTGATTAATGACGTGAGCTGTGTCAGACCATGACAAGATGGACGTGTGAGACCCTTGGCTCAGGGTGATGGTTTCAGTACTGATTTCTACTTTCAGGTCTTCACTTTGGAAATAAAATCCCAGTTTTCCAAAATAGGTGCTTAGTTTTCCATTCTTGGGCTTCTTGGCACCAATGAGCTGACCATTGACCGAAATCCCTATAGGAGGAAAAAAGGGTTTTCCTTTCTTATTTGCCATTTGTGTATATGTGGTGGGGGGGACACACTGTAATTCAAATTGATAAAACTTGGCAATGTGGGAAAATTATTCTCACTTCAGGATATAAATAACACTTTTGCCTTTTTAACCCTCATTTTATAACGAATATATTTTATTATAGTGTAAATTAATTACATCAGAATAGGATCTTCTACTACATACTCAGAGATAGTATTTTACCTAGAACTATATTTATATATAAAATACTTGGGAATATATTTATAGTTCATTTCTTACTAATTGTTGGAATTTGAAAAAATATAAGACTTTCCATCAAGGTGTGAAGGAAAAAAACAAGAAATCCCAGGTAGTAAAGTGAAGCATGACAATTGCAAGATATTCTAATTCAAATGGAATTTCATTTTATTTTACCTGACTCTGGATCAGAAACCAGGTTGAGGATTTTTCCAGGTTCTGAGTCAATATTGAAACAAATATTCTTTTGGCTTTTTGGTAGATAAATGATGAAGTGTGGGTCATTTTCAACTGAAAAAATATACAAAGGAAATTAAAACAAAATCATAAAGGGAAACAATTTTGAATAGTATTTTATTCCTGAATATTAATTTAACAAGAACGAATATTTATTGTGCTTCTACTGTGTGCTTGGGACTGTTTTAGGGATTGGGAATCCAGGGTCCCTACCCCATCAGCCCTTTCTCACAGAACCTCCATTAGAGCTTTCTTTCTTTTTTTTTTTTTTCTTTTTTGAGGTACTGGGTCCAGGGATTGAACCCAGGACCTTGTATGTGGGAAGCTAGTGCTCAACCACTGAGCCACATTGGCTCCCCTGAGTTGGTTTTTTCTTTTGTTTGCTTGTGGTTTGGTTTTTTGTTTGTTTGTTTTTAGGAGTTACTGGGAACTAAACCCAGGACCTCCCATTTGGGAAGAAAGTGCTCAGCTTCATGAGCCACATCCGCTCCCAGAGCTTTCTTATTATATGCATATGGTGGGGACTTATTGTGTACCTATCACATTTGTAATGTGTAGACACTAGAGATAAGAAAGTGAATAAGATGCAAGGAATAAGAAACACACTAGATAGATAGAAGAAAGCTAGATAATGGAAAGATTTGTACCTTTAAGTAGTCATACTAAGTGCAGGAAAATAAAGGAGATCATTTTATTTGTTGACATAAAATTAAGAATCAATTCCAAGAGCAATTCCCTGGACACGATTTTCCTGACTGATCCTTCATGGTCTTTTTGTTTATTTGTTTCTCTTTCATTTAACAATTCAACAAATATTTGGTGAGAGGGAAACAAAACAAAACAACAACAACAAAACTATGAGCAAAATACCAAATCAGACCATGTTTGATGCGGCTATGAATAAGTCATGATCTGTACCTTCAAGACGGAAATAATATAGTGAAAGAAGCAGATATAACAACAAATGCAGGGGATCTTAACCCCTTGGGGGTCCGTGGAAAGATTTCAGGGAGTCCATGAGCTTCAATTGAGAATTCAAAAACACATTATTCTTGTGGGGACGTGTTGGTGCAGGTGTGATCTATTTATTAAATGATACACAGTATAGTGTGGACTTAGTAAGGGGTCTGTGGTTTTCACCTGACTGACAAAGGGGTCCATGGAACAAAAAAGGTTAAGAACCCCTGCTCTAAAGCAAGACAGAATGAAGAAAATGGTACATTAATGACCCAAGCAAAACTCTGTGAAAATGGAGATGAAAGGTGATTAATTCCACCTGGGAAAATTGAGAAGGGCCTTATGAAAGAGTTGGCTTTTGAAGTAAGTCTTGAAGGTAGGAGAAGTGGGGCAGACAAAAGACAAAGGCAGGAGAGAGATTCGGTTCTGAGTGGACAAATGAGGACGGCTGAGGAAAGGCATGGAGACAGACAGGTTTGTGAGGTGTTTAGGTAGCTAGAGGATGGGTTCTTAAAGAAGGTAGGATAAGATAAGACTAAAGATGTAGATCAAAAACACCCTGACACCAGGCTAGAGAATGGACCTTTATTCTGTTGGATAGCTGTTAAAGGTTTTGGAGCATAAATGTGACATGACTTGATCCTCATTTTAGGAAAATTACTGGTGGCAGTATAAGCAGAGTATTGGAAAGTAGACATCGGCAATCATTTAGCAACTACAGCAGTAACCCAGGTGAGAAATGTTATATTTAAGAACTAGGATAGTGAATTAGGATTGTCAAGTAAGGGGAAGTTTAACAGGCATTTCCATAGAATCTACAACATCTGGTAACTAGGTGGAGAAGAACTACTTAAGGCTGCCTGATTTCTAACCTCAGTAACCAAAGGGATTGAAGTGCAAGACTTAACTTGGAGTAAACTGCAGTGGTTGTGATTTCTGGAATAAAATTGGAAGAGTAGGCTACCACCCATTGAGAGGTTACTGTTTTCTCAATATTATGGCAAATCTCCTTGCAAACATTAATTCAATACATTCTTGCAGTATCCTTGAAGAGAGGATAAGGGACTTGCCAGGGTCATAGCACAGACTAAGTGGCAGAGCCAATTCAACCCCCCCACCCGAGCTGTCTGATTACAATCTCACACCCCGAACCATTCTGTTATGCTGCCCTGTTTGTTTGTGTTTTTTTTTTGTTTTTTTGTTTTTTATTATTTTGCCCTGTTTTTATTCATTTCAAGTGTGTATTTTGGAACTTGAAAGAGAGGATAAACTAATTCAGGGCAGGAACAAAATCATATACTTTTTTGCATCTTTCACACTGCCAATTTCATGCTATATTGTCGATAGATATTTGATTAACTGATTTTGTGTTAGAACTCGGCACTGTTTTACATCATTAAAACAGAACAAAGGTTCTCAGTAGTTTTTAGATATGTAATGAATTGATTTTGTGTTGGAACTGGGCACTGTTTTACATCATTAAAACAGAACAGAGGTTCTCAGTAGTTTTTTTTTTTAATAAAAAGATAGTTTATTATGATATCCTCTTCCTTCATCTACACAAATATGGTATTTAAAATATTTTGTTTGAAGGAAATTGCTTGTATGAAAAATAATGATTGGTTTTGCCATTCTAATTAACCAAAATCCCACCCAACCAGAGCTTGTGATAAGCCTAGCTAATCAAGACTACACTATTAGGTTGATATAATTCTAGGTACAATAAATGAAACATCATGTTCCAGTTAGCCTGTGCATCCTTCAATTTGGATTAGGTTGTAAATAGCTTGAGGACTCCCTCAATTCATATAGATCCCTGGGATCTGAGGTCTATGGGCATAAGATTAGCCAGCTTGTACTGAGCTCCTGCTGGGTGCCGGGAACTTAACTCATTAACTGTCCCGCAGGGAAGGCACCATCATCCCATTTTAAAGGTGGGCTAACTGAGGCCCAGGGACACTCCAGTGCATCACCCAAGGGCACATGAGCAGAGTTTGACCCCAAGACTGACTTGTCCTTTTATTGCATCCTACATCGGATATTGGGAACTGGGAACAAGAACTGTATTCTTAGTGGGTGGGAAATTAGGGGAGTGCCTGGGAATGAACTTTCTACATTTTCCTGCTTAAGCGGCTTGTTCCCATGCCATTGCAGTAGTCTCCTGTTCATAGCATCCACATGGACTCCCTCCTCATAAGTGCAGCTTAAAGTTGCCACTTTTAACTGAAAGTTTAAATGCAGAGTCCCTCATTAGGCTTCATAGGCAGGGGTGATGGGACAGGAGAATGGACGGTGAAGGGGAGGCAGGGAGAGGGGTTGTATGGATGATTATCACCAATGAAAAAGTGAAGATGAAGATGTCAATCTCTTTCAGCCCACACATCATCATTTTAGAGATAAGCCATAGAGGTGAGTTGAAATTATGCCAAGTATATTCCAAGTCTTTGCTCAGTTTTCTGTTTTAATATGATGTTTGGTCAGTGGTAGGTATTCAGTCTTCTTGGGAAATCAATTCTCGGGATTTCCTGGTAGAAGTCTCTATATTCCCAGCAGTCTAAGGAAAGCTGCACCTTGCTAGGGAGAACATGAGCTGCACTTAAGTTTAAATTTCAAAAACTCCAGTGAGGCTGCTACTTTGGACCTTCCTATTGGCAGAGGGACATGGTCTACCTTTGAATGTTGAAACTCACTCCTTTCTAATAAGGAAAAAAATAAAAAACAACACACACACACAGGCGTTCTGCACCAGGCTGGCTAATTAATTAGAGGCAGCTGTAATTGCTTTATTGCAGAGAAAGGCAGGAATAAAGAAAGGCAGAAGAGCTAGGAATGGGAGAGGAGACACTCTCCCTCTCCCATTGCCTCTGACGGGTTGTGAAGAAAGAAGCCGCGGCTGTCAAAACACTCTCGCAGAAATACATTCTCCTGACTTTCATTTTATCATATCTATTACCCATAACTCCCACTGAAATCACTTGTAGACTGGATTTTTTTTTTTAAGACTGAGCAAAACTAGGACTTTCAGTCATTCTTTTTTTAAAAAAGAAATGTAGTTATATAGGAAACAATATTAAGGTATTTTTGATCGTGAAACATAGAGCTCCTAATCTTTAATAACATCCACTTATTGAGTGACTATTATGTGCCAGTACTTTAAAGATAGCTTCCTGTTAACAACTTCCCTAAGTTAAGTGCCATTATACCTATTTTCGACATGAAAGAATGGAAGTGCAGAAATATTAAGCAACGGGCTCAAGGTCATACAGGTGGTGTGACCTCCAGAGAATGACCTTTGCACTGGTACTTCGTGGGCCCTCCCTGCAAGAGGGGTCCATCTCTTTCATTCCAGAAAGTTCACCTCACATATTTGGAATTGGAGCTGTCTTCTTTCAGTGGCAGGCAACGGAGCCTATAAAAATCACCTCATTTATCGGGACACAAGGGTTTTATCAGTGTATATCAGCGCTCCACAGGATCATGATCCAGTTGCGATTTGAGAAGTGAAAGCAGTGGTTAAAGGTGTTTTACCTCTTATTACATGTGAAGGAGGAGTTGCTTCAATCACTGGAGCTGCCTTTAAATGCAGTGGAACCGCTGGGGTTGGAGAAGGATTGACCCAAGATGGGATGGAATTTGGAGCGACCTTGCTGCCATAATACAGGGTACCTGTGTAGAAAAACCTGCATCCATTAGTTACCATGTTCAACTTCCCATGGAAATTCCAGTGTCAAGAATCTGCTCTCCCCCTCCCCCCAGAGGTTCTCAGCTAAGGTTTTCTCCCCCTGTTTTGATTCCAGGGTTTTCTCTCTTCTGGCTCCTCCTGGCATCATGCGGCATAACCTGCTCTAAACTTCTCTCTGGAGTCAGGAACCTGAGCTAGGGTCTGGGGTAGAAGGAACTGCTCATAGAGATTGGGGGAGGACCTTGTGCCTTTAGCACAGGCCAGGGAGCGAAGGTCCAAATAGAAGTTCTAAATACTATAGACATTTCCATGTCTGTCACCACTTACACACCCCACAACAATCTGAATAATTTAGTTTTCCAATGAGGCCCCCATACTGGAGAGAGAAATTCTACATAAAAAAATTTTTTTTTTCCCTTCTCGAAATCCAGTCTCTGTCTTCTAGAAACATATGCCAATTTCCCAGCGTTTGATTCTCCCTAGATAAATTTAACTGTTGAGACTCCAGGCTATCAGAGCTGGGAGGTCAGAAGTGCAAGTTCCTTGAACCTAGACCACTTAGCAACTTACTTTCACAAAATAAAAAATGCCGAAAATGGTCCCTTCAGTGTATTTGTCCAGAATATGTCTCAATAAGACCAGTTTAAAAAAACAGAAAGGAAGAGAGACTAATAAACCAGAGTGCCTCTAAACTGGGGTACGTGAACTCTTGGGGTTTCCCAGGAGACTTTCCACAGGACACAGAGGGCATGGATGGTTTTAAGGCAATTTCTAGGTTCTCAGTTAAGAGAGTTTCTAAGAAAAGCCTTTTCACAACCACCTTTATCCTAGTTTATAAAGGGAAGGTAAATATCACCCCCAAACCAAAGTGTCAATGGGAAATATCAGTGTCGTGCCCAAAACAATGGATGCTTCTAATGCCTGTGTAACAAATATTTTTGTCAGTCCAATTGTTTCCAAGTTTTTGCTTTCAACTGAGTTGTCAGCAAATAGATCATCAAAAATAATTTTTGAATGATGATATTTGAGTTTTGCCATATAACTTGGAAACAGTGCAAATAATTGAGTGACATTGTGATAACAAAGCTCTTTCCATTCCTGTCAACTTATCTATGCCAACAAGGTTTATGAGGACTTAAGCAATAAAAATGAGAAGCAGTAATAGGATTGATGCTGAATCCTGTCTCCTTTGATCTATCAACACATGATAAAACTCTCAGCCACATTTTTCTCAATAAGAGATGTTATCCAATAAAATTTTACTTCCTATTTGTATCAAAACTTATAAGGTCTTTACATCATATTGCTCAATTGTCTATTAGCAGGAATTTTGACAAATTTGTTTTAACACTCAGAGTCTTAATGTTACAAGGAATTTTAAAAATTTAAATTTAAATTTGTAAATACTTCTCATGGAGTTTTAGGGTGATGAATAAAAGACTTTCAAGCATAAAAATATATTGCATCAGGGTATCATTCTGTAGAGAAAGTGGAATATAAATACAATTTCATCTAGAAAGAAAGAACAATATAAGATTTCCAATAATTAAAATAGAATTTGTTCATGTTGTTTTTTTAAATGGATGATGGTATATAGCAAATTAGGTATTTGACTTCAGAGGACCTATTTAAAGCAGTGATATAACAGTTTGGTTTTAAAAGTTCAATATTTACAATATGCCAAAATGTATATTCTTTGCAGCTACTTAAACAAGGTGGATTTAGAAATGTGTAAGGGGTGAGAGGTTCCTGATTTGGTTCCCAGTGCCGCCTAAAGAAGACAGCAAGCTGGCGCAGTGGGCAGGCATGGCAAGCTGGCGCAACAAGATGACACAACAAGAAACACAAGAAGAAAAACATAGTGAGAGACACAACAAAGCAGGGAACAGAAGTGGCTCAAGCGATTAGGCGCCTCCCTCCCACGTTAGAGGTCTCGGGTTCGGTTCCCGGTGCCTCGTAAAGAAACAAGGAAGACGAACAGACACAGCAAGTGCAAAGAACGAGGGCGTGGGGAGATATAAATAAATAAAATAAATCTAAAAAAAATAGAAATGTGTAAGAGGGGACACATAAATTTTCAAAATTATTTTAGGAGACTGTGAGCAAAAATATTCAAAGACCCCGACAAGGAACCATCCCCAAAGAAAATGGGCAGGAAGAACTGAGGCACAGAGTGACCTAGGTCTGGAAGTAGAAGGTAGGGTGGAGGCGGGAGAGAAGCCGGGGTGCTGGCACCTCGACCAAGGGCAAGAGCTCTGTCCTATACTATTTCTCCACCACGTGACCCACTGACCTGAACAGCAGGAGTGATCCGGCGGAGGGGAGTCTGCCAGCATCCGCTCGTCCCCAGCATCATTCTCAATTACCATCGCGGTCAGCGGGGTCACAATATGATGTTCTAGAGACATCTGCAGGATCGTCCTTGTAATTTTTCTCTTGTCAGCAGCTGTCAGAGCCATGCTTCTGTACTCAGGAAACGCAGGCATGGTAGAACATCATTAGGTTTGAGGCTGAATTAAAATCCCACCACCCCACCACTGGCAGTGTTCATCCAGGACCCTGGCAGCCCACAAGGTGAGAGAGGGAAAGAACTACCAGGCTTTATGAGGTTTAGCATTTGAACCAGCTATGCAGTCCCCAGGGATGGTCTTTTACAAATTCATATTTAAAATCTGCGGTCATGTGCTATATGACTTTAAGTCCATCCAGTGTGCTTCTGTAAAAGGGCCAGGGATATTTCTCGCTGACTTCAAAGCCACAGCATGTGGCACTGGAAATGTTTTATAATCTTACAACATCATGGATTTCCTCAGTGAGTTCAGCTAGTGCACGTGATACCCCAATAGAAGAGAAAGGAGTGACCCCAACTTTAACAAAAGTGCTTGAAAGCCAGTGGAAATGAATCATTGAAACCCTGCATCCACTCGCTGTCTTTCTTGGTTCCAAACTCTTTTTGTATATTACTTCAAATTTTCAAGGTCAAAATTTCCCTTTGCCAATCCTTGTAGTATATACTCTTCTCTTCTTACCGCTCAGCTAGAAGTTGGTTGATTGTTAGATAGGCCCACAGTTTTTTGGTGAAATCCGGATCTGCATGCTTGTCTCTTAAGAGGAAAGTCTCCAGGTCGTCCATTTGGGCCAGGGTTTCCAAGACTAACTCAGCGTTAGCCTAGACAACAGAGGTTCAGTTGGATGATACCAGTGGAGTGGAATTATAGTGAATCAATTAGCATTTTTAGGACCTACTGTGCGCAACTCAGGGTACTGTGTACTTTAAAGGGAATACAAAGAAATCAAAGATGAACATCTATGGAGGAAGTAAGTGTATACCTCCAGAGCTTGGGGTTGGGTTTGGGGTGAAAGAGGTAAGGATTTACAGAATATTTGGGAAGATGGTATAAATGTTCTCCTGCCTTTTCCTTTACTCATTGCTTTTATTCTACAGACACGATTCTTGGAATGGATAGTATTAGCTACCAATTAAGTGTTTTTAGAGTAAGCAGATAAGCAGAATTACCGAAGTCGCGGTGACAATGCTCTGTATTTGATCCAATTTGTCAGGGTCAAATTTTCCTGCCACCACAATCTCTGAGCCTCCAAAATAGTTATGGAAACTGTTTTGGGTGACATCCACTACTGACGAATGGGGATAGTTGAACTGAACATTCCGGAGCAATGGAGTAGAGACCTGATTGTAGAATTTCTACAATTCATTAAAGAGAGAGAGAGAGAGAGAGAGAGAGAGAGAGAGAGAGAGAGAGAGAGA
>JAKSZT010054552.1:7429211-7462645 GCA_026826555.1 Tolypeutes matacus
AGAGAGAGAGAGAGAGAGAGAGAGAGAGAGAGAGAGAGAGAGAGAGATCATTATTTTCACATTGCTTTGCAGGTCTTAAGGAATTTTTCTCTGAGATTCTTCAAATCTCTTCATTTGTTCTCACAGGATCTCTGTGGGAAGCTATGGGACAAGAAAAAATTCTCAGCATTATCATGGATAAAACTGAGACATAAGTTACAAATTTGTCTTAAATTCTGCCCTTGACTTTAAGAGCTCAGCATTTTATTTTTCTCTAAAGACTAGCTTGAAAAACTCATGGACACTCAAAATAAGAAAACCAGTTGGGTAGCTATCCCCCAAATTGGAACTTTACCTCTTACCTGCCCCCAAGTTTACATAGGGTGATTGGCATTGACAGAGGACAGGCTAAGGTATGTTTTTCTACATCTTTTTCTTGTCCATTCAGTTAATGATTCATATCCTTCATATTTAATGACATTTGCAGGTCCTAGTTTGTTCTGTCTTACATTGTACAAAATTCAATATCAAAGATGCCAAAGTACTTTACAGTTCCCAGGTTGGGAAGTGGATGTGGCTCAAGTGATTGGGCTTCTGCCAACCACATGGAAGGCCCTGAGTTTGGTTCCCAGTGCATTCTGGAGAAGGCGAGGTGGCGTGGTCGGCAGGCATGGTGAGATGATGCAACAAGATGACACAACAAAAGAGACACAAAGAGGAAAGACAATGAGAGACACAACAAAGCAGGGAGCTGAGGTAGCTCAGGTGATTGAGCACCTCTCTTCCACACAGGAGGTCCCAGGTTCGGTTCCCAGTGCTTCCTAAAGAGAAGACGAGCAGACACAGAGAGCACACCAGCGACCACAAACAGCAAGGAGGGTGTATAAATAAATAAAATAAAAAAATCTAAAGTTCCCAGGTGGCCATGATGAATGATAAGGAGAACCAGCTGAAAGCAGTACTGAGGATCCACAAGAATCATTGCTGAGAGTAGAGAAGGACATGGCCACCATCTTGCTGCTTCACTTCTCACCGTTGGTGCGGAAATAGAAGCAGGTAAGAGCGTGGGAGAAAGGAATGGAACACCCTTTCTCTATTTACAGCCAGAAATGACTGAAAATAATGATGAATTCGAGTTAAATTTGATATTCATTTAGGCATTAAATATGGCTAGTTGGAGGATTTTGTGTGAGGGAAATCTTTAAAAGATCAGAAAAAAAAAAATGTTACCTTGAGCTGGGAAGAAGTGTCCTGGTTACCATAAATCCTTTGAGCAATTCCACGGTTTTCATTGGAGAGTCTCTTCAAAAAATCATAGTCCACATCAAATCCTATCCCCAGACTGAACAAGGAGATATTGTCTCGTATGTTCTGCTTTACGTTCTTCTGAATTTTTGACAATTTTAGTTCACCTAAAGTTAGTGATAACAGAAAGGAAAGAAATGAGGAAGCAATGTTAAAAGGCTTTTGGAAAATCCACGTATGGCAGTTAAGCAAAATTTGTCAAAAGTAAAAATGTACTTACCTTTTGACCTAGCAATTCAACTTTAGGAATTTTTCTTTCAGGGGCACTCAGACATCTTGAAATAGAGTATGGGCAATGGTACACAGTGACATTGTTGGGAACAGCAATATTTTGGAAACAGCTAACGTGTACACCAATAAGGGGGGACTGGTTCAATGAGAGTATTTTCAAACGGTGATACACTATGCAGACATTGAAGTGAATTCAGCAACTCTTTACATATAAATGATCTCATAGATACATTTTTAAAGGAAAATAGCAAGGTGAAGATTGGTGTATGTAGCATGCATTTGTATATATGTATGCATGCATGTGTGTGTGTTAAGGGTATATATAGTATACAAGTATGCATAGAATATCTCTGGAAAGAGGTACATGAAACTGGTAACCAGTGGCTGCCTCCAGGGTCAGGAAGTGGATGGTTGAGGGTCAGAGATTTAATATTCACTCTTTCCTTTTCTTCCTTATGATTTTATTCTAAAACTTAATGTTAGCAGTAACTTTATTCAAAGAAGAAACACTGAGCCTAAACAAATACATAACAACTGCCCATTCTAGCCCCACTATTAATAAAATATTTGCCTTTAGCCTTTCTATTGCTCCAGTTGCCACTGTCATCACTGCCTCACTCATTTCTGTCCCATTTAACTGTGCCTCAGGCACCACTTTAGTCCCTGTCCATGTGACAGACTCCTTGCCATCTAGAATTCATCATTAAATCCTATTTGTCCGCATAAAGAAACAAGTAAAACAAATAAAGATAACAGTACTTATCAGAAGTAGGGAGATATTGAAACCATTTTGTGGTTTTTTAAAAAAGTGCTTAACTTAAAGGGTGCATCAGAGAGAAGTCAATTCTCTATTTGTAGTGAAAAATTGAGGTGAACTGTAGAGAGCAATGGATCAACATGTTACTCTGGACTCGAGAGTTAGCCATGGGAAACCTGAGATAAATATTCATCATACCAACCCCCATACTCCATCATCACATAGTCTTAAATTGAGGAAATAAATGCATTTCTCTAAGATGGATCAGCAAACCTCCCAACATGCTATTCAAACCTCCCCATATCGTGTAGGCTAAGTTGAGGAGTCCCAGAGTACCACAAAAAGATGCCTGAGGGCTGGGTTAAAGGGCACAGGGATGGTGAATGCTCCAAGGTCAGAAGACTCTTCCTTTGGGAAACACAAGCTTAAAATGTTTTAGAAACCCTGTTAAATGCCGTTAGATTTCCCACTTTAAGCCAATTGCCTTCCCATGAAATAGCAAAGAGCAGTAAAATATATTTGTCTCTAGAAAATTGAAGTGATACTTGCCAACTGTTGGATCTCCATCAGAAACCAAAATGATCAGGGAGACAGAGTTGGGGTCCAACAATCCCAAGTTACTGGCCTCATTCAAAATGAAGATGGCCCGCAGAAGTGCTTCATTGATATTTGTGCCTGTTCAAATAATAAATGCTGTTGCACACTTTCTCTTTCCACAGAAACAATCATACCTTGGGTTCAAATTCATCTGTCAGGTGATTACTCATACATAATTTATGTAGTAACCAAGTCATTTGATTGCTCTCCAGGTTTTTTCCCAGGCTGGTAAAATTTCTCCAATTGAATAAATGATTGCTGTCCAATTTTTTCCCAGGCCGGTCAAGTTTCCCCATTTGAGTAAAATGCTCATTTCATAGGAAACTGTTTTCTTAGAGATGAATTAACCCTTGTAAAGTGCCAGGCTGCCATTTTGTTAAGCACCAGATTTAAGGTAACTAAATCAGCCTTGCTGATACTGGACTCTTGTCTGAAGACAATTATAGTTTTTACTATGCAAGAAATAAGGCTGGAAGTCATTTACTGACACTCTTTTCTGAGAAAAGTTGGAAGAGTGAAAAACTTGTGTGGACTGGACTATGTGTTATCTTGCATCACGAACTTAGTATTCATTATTTAATAATAAATGTGTGGTTTATGGCAGACCATTGCAGACTGGCCATTGTGGTAGGGTATAATGCTTCTTTCTTAAATGAACCAAGATTTGAGCCCTATGGAAGTTTCTCAGCATTAGACCAACCCCCCTCACCTCCATTAGGCTGGATTTTCTCAATGTATTGCTTGGCATCTGAGATCTGAGTTTTAGTGGCTGACACTAAATCATTTCTCCAGGTTCGAACATTGTGGTTGAAATCAACCACAGAGAATTGGTCCTCTGCTCTTAGGTCATCCAGTATGGTCTTCATCGCTTCCACAGTCTATTTCAAAAGTGGGCAAAGAAAAGTCTCATTACATATGCTGTAAAGCCTAACAAGAAACTAGAGAGATCAATTATTCATCCTTGTCACCTTCCAAGTACTGACTCAAGCTATCATTCTTTCAGAAAACTTTCTTGAAACTACTTCAGTCAATACAGACCAATGTAGTGCATTAAACACAACCACTTTAAAAGAAGAAAAAAAGAAAAGAAAAGAAAAAACAAGTTAAAAAAAGAAATAAAAATGAAAAAAAAACAACAACCCAAAAAACACAAACACAACCACTTTGACTAATCTTACTTTAAGGCCCATGATCTTTGGGTGCATCCTTACTTAGTGCTGTCTGAATAGCAAATATTTTTCTTATGTCCATCTATTCACCCACTCTCCTAAACTACCCTTTCTTATCTTGTCTTTTTTCTTCAAACCACCAACACCTCCCTCTTCCACTATCTTAGCTGATGACCTTGCTTCCTACTTCACTGAGAAATTGAAGCAATCAGAAGAAATTTTTCACAGATTCCCACCACCACAGAATCCCACCTGGCAGTATTTGCACCTGTATACTTTTCCTTCCTACCTGGTAATATAGAAGACCTAGCAGTATTTCTAACTAATGCAACTCCATCCATTTATGGACTAGATTACACCCACTGCAGGACATCACTCTAGTAACGCTCCTTTGTCTCTCTTACATCTTAAATATCCTTCCTCTACTCGGCCATTTCCATTAGCTTAAAAACGTGCTCTCACCCTTTTAAACACCTCATTTGAATCCACTTTCCCCATTTCCCCATTTCCCTTTGCAGTAAAATTCCTTGAAAGAATTGTCTAAACACACTGTCTCAAGTCTTCTCTTCCTATTTTCCCTTAAACCCATTCCAGTAGCATTTTTACCCTGCTAATGGTTGGATTGTGACCCCCAAAAGCTATGTTGAAGTCCTAACCCCCAGGACCTATGAATGTGACCCTGTTTAGATGCAGATGTCATCAAGTTAGGATGAGGTCAGACGGGACTAAGGTGGGCCCCAGTCTAATATGACTGGTGTCCTTGTAAGAAGAAAAACCACAAGGAGAATGTCATTGCATGAAGATGGATGCAGGATTGTAGCAATGCTGCCACAAGCCAAGAAATGCCTAGGATGACTGGCAAAGAAACATTCTCCCCTATAAGTTTCAGGGGAGCATGGCCCTGTTGACACCTTGATTTTGGACTTCTAGCTCCAGACCTGTGAAACAGTAAATTTCTGGGGTTTTAAGCCATCCAGTTGGTGGTACCTTGTTATGGCAACCCTAGGAAATTAGGAACACTTGCCAAGGTTACCAATGTTGCTTTTGCTAAATTCAATGTGCTATTCTCATTTTTCGTCAGACTTAAACCGTCAACAACTGGTCACATCTTCCTCCTTAATAGAATTGCTTCATTTGTCTTCTAGGGCATCACACTCTTGGTTTTCCTCTCCTCTCCCCATTGGCTTTTTCTTAGTCTTCTTGGCTCTTCCTCTTCTCCCCAAATTCTTACTATTGAAAACCCTAGGGTTCAAGCTTGGTTCTCTTTTTCATCTCCACTTCCTCCGTGTTCTCATCTAGTTTCATTGTTTTACAGACCTCTATATGCTGGTGAATCTTCATTGTATTTCTCCACTCCAGATCTCACTTTTGAACACTAATCTTGTCCATCTACCAGCCTACTTGACATGTCCACTTGGATGTTTAATAGACATCTCAAACTTATGTCTAAAACTTACCATGTTGTTTTTTTTTTTTCTCTGCATCTCCCTGCCTCCCACTAGAATTTAAGTTCCATGTGGGCAGGGATGATTCTTGTTGTTGTTTGTTCTGTTTTTTTTTTTTGTCTATTTTGTTCACTGATGAACTGGGTACCTGACCCATAGTAGATGCTTAATGAGTATTTGTTAAAGGAAGAAAAGGAAGGAAGGAAGGAAGGAAAGGAAGGGAAGGAAGGAAGGAAGGAAGGAAGGAAGGAGTAAATAAATTTGTATTACAGCAATGGTTCTCAACTGAGGGCAATTTTGCCCCCCAGGGAACATTCAGCAATGTCTGAAGACCATTTTGATCATCATGGGTGGGAGTGGGTAGAGGACAGAGATGCTGCTAAACATACTACAATGCACAGCACAGCCTCTTTTCCCCCAACAAAGAATTATTCAGCATAATATGTCTCCTGAGAAACCCTGTATTGGAGCATAAATGCAAGTGTGCACAATCTTTTAATTCTTTTGGATTTGCTACAGAATAGTGAATAGTAATGAACACTTGTGTGGTCAAAAATGGTTGTCGAATGAATGAATGAATGAATGAATGAATGAATGAGTTAGTTGGCTGTTTCACTTGTTGATGGATGGACTGATGAATGTCAAATTAAGGCATTGTCTTGTCTGCTCTTTAAAATCACATCTATACCATTTAACACTGAACAAACCTATATGAAGCTTTGAACTAAACCGAAAAGTTTGAGGAAGACCAAAAAACTGGAAAACATGAGGCAGGATAGCCAACCCCAAGGAATCGCAATGTAATTAGAACAGACAGGCATGTAAAAATTAAAAACCTGCTTGTGAACAATGCCAAAATATTAAAGTAGAATATTATGCAAAAGAACAAAAAGAATATGAGGTAGAAGAGTGATCAGAGTAAGACAAGTTTAGAGAAGAAATTTTTCAAAGATGTGAGTTTTGAGCTACTTTTTGCAAGGAAATAGTAGATACAGAATAGAAAAGAGAGGAAGAGAGAGAAGGGGAAGGAGGAAAGAGGGAGAGGAGAAGGAAGGGAATTTTAGAATAGAGAAATGACTAGAAGATTGAGGTGTGCAGCCTGTTAACCTAACAATAATCTCAAAACTTTGGGAAGTGTTCACAGTCTCAGTAAGGAACCACATTCGCTAAGTATAGTCCTAAGTGGGGGAAGGGTTTGAACAATTGCGTTGATGGAAGAGGATCAGAGAAGGCAGGGAGTCCCACACACCACTAGAAAACAGAAGTACTCACTTGTTTCATTTTTATTCCCCACATGGAGCCGCTAACATCAATGACAAACAGGATATTTTTAGGAATTGGGTCCAGATTGTCAGGAGCAAAGAAGTGGACAAAATATCCATTAAATACCTGCAAATTAGACCATATTTGTGAGTCAAATCATTACCAGTGCTTAGAAGATAGAAAGATGGGGACATGGGGACTAAGAGAGGAAAGATGAGCAACGGTGAGCAGGAGGCACAATGGTCATAAAGAGCAGAGCAGAGGTAGAATCTTGGCATCCATCCACCTCTCCCCTTTTCTTCCTGCTTTCCCTCATTTCTTCCTGTGAGGGTCCAAGCCTTCTCAGCAGTTTAAACTCCCAAGGTATTTCATTTACCTTACCTTACCTTACCTTCACTTACCTTCACATCACTTACTTTCACTTCACATACCTTCACTTCACACACCTTCACTTACCTTCATTTATCCTCACTTCACTTACCTTCTCTTCACATCTCTTCACTTTACTTCACCTCTTCTCTTCTCACCTTTCTTCATTTTACTTCATTATCCTTCACCTCACCTCACCTCTCTTCACACCACGTCATGTCACGTCATGTCACTTCACTTCACTTCATTGCACTTTACTTCACTTCACTTTCCTTCTCTTCATGTCTCTTCACATTACTTCACCTCCTCTCTTCCCACCTCTCTTCACTTCACTTCTCTTCATCTCACCTCATCTCTCTTTCCTTCACTTCTCTTCATCTTGCCTCACCTCACCTCATTTCACTTTACTTCTCTTAACTTCGCCTAGTATTTATCGAGAGCCTCTGTTCCAGGCACTGTGCTAAACAACTGTGAATCAAGCAGAGTTCCTGCCCTCACAAGGCTCCCAGGCCGTTGAAGGCTACAGATGAGTAAAGAGGATATTGTAACACAGTGTAAGTGCTATGATCAGGAAAGCAATGGTTCTGAGAGAGTGCAGGTAGTGTTCTAACTCAGAGGGGAGAGGTTTTTCCAAGGTAAAGGTATCTAAGCTGGCACTTGAGGAAGAGTTTGGAGTTAGTTAGCTCATGTGGGGGAATTAGGGCTGGGGGTGGGGGTGGGGTGGGGAGGAATGTTCCAGACAGTGCAGACCCAGGGTTGAGAGAATGAGGCCAGTTAGGGTCTCCAGATGGTTCAGCAGGATAGGGCCATGGAATTCAAGTTGGAGATGCACCAATAAATCAGGGAGAATTAGCAGGTAGATCATGAGGACCTTTATGCACCTATTAAGAATTCGGATATTTCTTGAAGCTAATGGGAAGCCATCCCAGTTAGATCTCTGATTCCTCTCTTTGTTTCCTACTGCAGACTGTAATGGTTGGCCCATTGAATTCTCTTTCTGCTGCCCTTTGGTTGCTTCTATCCAGGACATTGCAATGTCCTCCTGCAGGATGTGAGCAGTGGCCTCCAAGACACTTGTCTACCTCCCTGTCCTTGGAGGGAATCACAGCCTTGTTGAAACCCTCTAAGCGTTCTTATCTTAGAAGAATGTAAAGACAGGCACAAGGCTAAGACCTGACAAAAGGGGAAAGGAAAAGTTTCAAGAAGTCTATCAAAAAACTTTGACCCTGGAATCTAACACTAGCCCCAGAGCTTTCTCTAGACTTTGGTTGTATCTTTCTCCTAGCCCCATAATCTTTGTGCTTTCGTTGATAGTCTAATCACAAAGGGCCTTGGGAAGTCATCCAACATTCCCACTTTGGAATTTTCTATTGATCTTTGCTATGAGAACTAGAAGAGCCTTTCTGAGACAAGGCTCAGAGACCTAATGACCTTTTCTTTTTTTTTCTTCATTTGAGATGTCACTTAGGGACACTTTAGAGAAACATGATTTTAGTTCCTTCTCTGCAGTCTCTTCACTTACCTCGGTAGCAAGAAACTACTCAAAATCCAGAGAGTTTATTGGACAAGAAGCAGGCCTTTGGCCTTAGAGTGGCAGTTCTGGAGTCTGTTTTCACTCACCTCGAGCTCCCCAGCTTTCACTTCTCTGTTCACATCATACACCACCACCAGCTCCCCTTCCACTGCAGTCTCAGAGCAGTTGGAGCATTTTCTTTGCTGTGCTACCGTGGGCTTGAAGGAGACATGTGCCTGGAAAGAACAGTGCCTTCAGAACCTGCTCTCTGCTCCTGTCCCTCCCAGGCGAGGGGCTGACAGCTACTCACAGGGGAGGAAGTGCTTCCCCAGGGCCATTCTGCATCCCTCTTCCTCAATAGCTCATAGGAAGGGGCAGTGCCTGGGTATTTGGGGGAACATCTGCCAGCCTGTGGTGCTGCTTTCTCAGGTTCTCAGGCCTTTTTCAATTTCAATTTTTTTGTGGTAACATATATATATAAAACATAAAATTTGCTATTATAACCATTTTTGAGTGCACAATTCAGTGGCATTAATTATATTCATCACCATCCAAGATCAAAACTTTTCCATCACCGCAAACAGTACCCATGAAGCCATAACACCCCATTTCCCCTACTCCCTTGGCCTAGCCCCTGGCAACCTGCAATCTACTTTCTCTATGAATTTGCTTATTCTAGAGACTTCACATAAGTGAAATCATGCAATATATGTCCTTTTATGTCTGACTTATTTTACTCAACATGATCTCTTCAAGATTTATCCATTTTGTTGTGTGTATCAGAACTTTATTACTTTTTACAACTGAATAGCATTCCTTTGTATGGATAGACCGCATTTTATTTATCTAGTCATCTCTTGATAAACAGACACTTGGGTTGATTCAAACTTTTGGCTATTGTAATAATGCTTCTATGAACACCAGTGTACAAGTACAGGCATGCCTCAGAGAAAGTGCTGATTTAGTTCCAGACCACTGCGATAGAGTGAATATCACAGAATAGTGTGTCATATGAATGTTTTGGTTTCCCAGTGCATATAAAAGTTATGTTTACACAACACTATGGTCTATTAAGTGTGCAATAGCATTATGTCTTAAAAAAAACAATGTGTATATCTTGGTTAAAACATACTTTATTTGCTAAAAAAAAAAAAATTAACCATCATCTGAGCCTTTAGCAAGCTGTAGTCTTTTTGCTGGTAGAGGGATTTTTTTTAAAGATTTATTTTATTTATTTATACCCCCCCCCATTGTTTTGCACTCACTGTCTGGTCTCTGTCTCCATTTGCTTTGTGCTATCTGTGTCTGTTTGTCTTCTCGTCTTCTCTTTAGGAGCATGGGGAACTGTTCCTGGGACCTCCAATGTGGTAGAGCAACACTCAATCGCTTGAGCCACCTCAGCTCCTTGGTTTGTTGTGTCTCTCATAGTTTTTCCTTTTTGTCTCTTTTGTTGCATCAGCTCTCCCACAGGCCAGCTTACTTTCACCAGGAGGCCCCGGGAAATGAACCCAGGACCTTCCATGTGGTAGACGGGAGCCCAATTGCTTGAGCTACATCCACTTCCTGGGTAGAAGGCCTTGCCTTGATGTTGATAGCTGCTAACTGATCAGGGTGGTGGTTGCTGAAGTTTGGTGTGGCTGTGGCAATTCCTTAAAATAAGACAACAATGAAATTTGCTGCATCAATCGACTAGCTCCTTTCATGAAAGATTTCTCTATAGCATGTGATGCTGTTTGATAGCATTTTACCCACAGCAGAACTTCTTTCAAAACTGGTGTCAATCAAATCAAACTCTGCCACTGCTTTATCAACTAAATTGATGTAATATTCTAAATCATTTGCTGTCATTTCAACAATGTTCACAGTTCTTCACCAGGAATAAATACCATCTGAAGAAACCATTTTTTTTTTTTTTGCTCATCCATAAGAAACAACTCCTCATCCATTAAAGTTTTATCATGAGATTGCAGCAATTCTGTCACATCTTCAGGCTCCACTTCTAACTCTAGTTCTCTTGCTATTTCTACCACATCTCCACTGAAGTCTTGAACCCCTCAAAGTCATCCATGAGGACTGGAATCAACTTCCTCCAAACTTCTGTTAATGTTGATATCACGAATGTTTTTCATGGCATCTAGAATGGCGAATCCTTTCCAGAAGGTTTTCAACTGACTTTGTCCAGATCTATAAGAGTAATCACTATTTATGGCAGCTATAGCCTTACAAAATGTATTTCTTAAATAATAAATTTTGAAAGTCAAAATGACCCCTTGATCCATGAGCTGCAGAACGGATGCCGTGTTAGCAGGCCTGAAAACAATATTCATCCCATTGTACATCTTCAAGAGAGCTCTTAGCTGAACAGGTGCATTTTCAATAAGCAGTAATATTTTGAAAGGAACTTTTTTTTTTTTTCCGAGTAGTAGTTCTTAACAATGGGCTTCAAATATTCAGTGAACCATGTTGTAAACAGAAGTGCTGTCACCCAGTCTTCACTGTTAATTTATAGAGCCAAGGCAGAGTAGATTTAGCATAAATCTTGAGGGCCCTAGGATTTTCAGAATGGTAAATAAGCTTTGGCTTCAACTTAAAGTCACCAGCTGCATTAGACATTAGAGAGTCAGTCTGTCCTTTGACGCTTTGAAGCCAGGCATTGACTTCTCTCTAGCTATGAAAGTCCTAGATGGTATCTTCTTCCACTAGAAGGCTGTTCTGTCCACGTTGAAAATCTGTTGTTTGGTGTAGCTACCTTCATCAAGGATCTTGAGTAGACCTTCTGGATAACTTGCTGCAGCTTCTGCATCAGTACTTGCTGCTTTGCCTTATCCTTTTAAGTTACGGAGACAGCTTCTTTCCTTAAACCCCGTGAATCAACCTCTGCTAGCTTCAAACTTATCTCCTGCAGCTTTCTCACCTCTCTCAGACTTCATAGGATTAAAGAGAGACAGGACCCTGGTCTGTATTAGGCTTTGGCTTAAGGGAATGCTGTGTGACTGGTTTGATTTTCTATTCAGACCGCTAAAAAATTCACCATATCAGCAGTAAGACTGTTTCACTTTCTTATCACATTTGTGTGTTCACTGGAGTAACACGTTTTAATTTCCTTTAAGAACTTTTCCCTTGCATTCACAACTTGGCTAAGCATTAGGTACAAGAAGCCTAGCTTTCAGCCTATCTCGGCCTTTGACATGCCTTCTTCACCAAGCTTAATCATTTCTAGCTTTTGATTTAAAGTGAGAGACATGTGACTTTTCCTTTCACTTGAACACTTAGAGGCCAATGTAGGGTTATTAAATGGTCCAATTTCAATATTGCTGTGTCTCAGGGAATAGGGAGGCCCAAGGAGAGGGAGAGAGATGGGAACAGTTGGCGGGTTGGTGAAGCAGTCAGAACACACACAGCATTTATCCATTAAATTCACCAGCTTGTATGGGCATAGTTCATGGCATCCCAAAACAACTAAAATAATAACACCAAAGATCACTGGTCACAGATCACCATAATAGATATAATAATAATGAGATATTGAGAGAATTACTAAAATGAGACAGAGACATGAAGTGAGCACATGCTGTTGGAAAAATGGCGCCAAAAGACTTGCTCGACACAGGGTTGCCACAAACCTTCAATTTGTGAAAAAAATTGCAATTTCTGCAAAGTGCAATAAAGTGAAGCACAATGAAATGAGGTATGCCTGTATCTGTTTGAATCCCTGCTTTCAAACCTTTGGGATTATACCTAATAGTGGAATTGCTGGGTCACATGGTAATTCTATGTTTAGTGTTTTGAGGAACCACCAAACTGTTTTCCACAGCAGCTGCACCAACTTACATTCCCACCGGCAATGCGTGAGGGTTCCAATTCCTCCACATTCTTGCCAACACTTGTTACTTTCTACTTTCTAAACAATAGCTCAGGCCTTTTTAAAAAGAGATTCAAAGAATTCCCCTAAACCCATGACAGAAATAGTTCCCAGCTCTAGTAAGAGTTTGTGAAGTGTTCTTAGAAAAGTGTCATCCCTCCATAACTGGTTATTCTTGGCCATTAAGGCAGAGAGAAATGGAATATCTCTCACTATGATGGATGGAAATCTACTGCGTTACATGAAAGCTGTCTTTTAGCTACTGGGTGTGTGTGTGTGTGTGTGTGTGTGTGTGACTGGGGGTAATTGAGGCTCCAAAAGGAACAGCCACTGGTCAAAACGGAATGAGACAGTTGGGAGTTTTGTTTTGGATGTCCTGTGGAAGATCCTAGACTCAGGGACCATCATTCCTTCAGAATAGTGCCTTGAGCTCAAGACCTGACTACTTTCCTATTCTCTGGAGCATAGGAGAAGAACAGAGAACATGAGATCTTAGCCCCTTAGACTCCTACCAACATGCAATGCTATTGCACCTTCTGGTTTCCTTTAGATATGACTGGAACACCATCAAAATGGCCATCAAATGTATCTGGAACATGAAGAAATCGCATTCCCTGAGGTTCAATAATCCATACGTCAACCTGGACATGGGAAAGAAAATTATTGAAAGCATTAAAATATTTTTATGCTTCTTAAGCAGGAAGTACAATTATTACTAGGTCCTCTGATGCTTTTCTCATCTTCAAGTTTCCTCAGTGATTACCCAGCATGGTTCTATGACCATTCTGCAAGTTCTTTAAGTTACTTGGGATGCGATTCATCTGACTATGGAGGCTTAAGCCCCTTCTGGCAATTTAGTACTCTTATTCTATGATCTCATTTCTTTAGGATTTAATCCTACCTCTTCATTCTACTCTATTCTTTTTATTTAAAAGAACATTCACATTGTTAGGGGAAAAAAAGAAGCATAATGTTCTGCTTGGCTTTTCATGAGATTCCCCCAACCTTCTTTTGTGCAGACTCATTTAAATGTGAGCCCATCAGACAGCATCCTGTTCACACACTGGTTTCCTTGCCTGCCTCTTCCTTATTAGAATCCTTTGCAACAGAGACGAGCTCGCTCCTCTTTGGGAATCCTGGCATTGCAACATGCTTACCCTTTCTCTGAAAAATTCTTTTTGATATCTGCTTTCCTAAAGTCTTTGGGCACTTGTTTGAATAGAATCAATGCTTTCATTCTTGGTTATTACAAATTTCAGTAAAACACATGAATTTAATTTGCCTCCAGGATTCCTGTTACCTCCAAAAGATCAAATAGTTCTTTACGTGGCGACAATTAAGTCTATGCAGAATCAGGTGTTTGTCTTAGAAGAGTCTGACCCAGCCATTGCTGATGGATAATTGAGCGGCTCTTGGAGGAAAGGAAGAAAAAGTCCAGGGGAGTTGCAGAGAATGGGGGCCTCTGCTTTCATTCTTCCATGAGAGTCCATCTATAAGTAGGGTACTTGGGACAAGATTCAGTTTCCCCACAAGAGGAAGAAAGTAGCAGGAGGACATCACCCTGGGATCACAGGACCTGTGGCCTGCGCTCAATTTGGTGCAGACATAGGCACTAAAAATCTAGTAGGACCTGCTGGGATGCTGAGCATAAGCTCAGGGTAGGGGTAGGGCTAGGGGGCTTAATATGCCTCAGACTCCGGAGCTGGTTCTGCTCTATTCTAGGACCAGCACATGGAAGCCTCAAGCCACTCACCATATTTATTGGTCTTTTTGTAAGGAACAAAAGAATTTGGAATAAGAATCTTTCCCAAAGCTTGATACAATGAGGAGGTTTTAAAAAGAGATTTTATTCTCCTTGATTCCTGTGAAGAACATGCATCTGGAATCCCCTTCTGATGGGGATTAGAAATCTTTTCTGGAATATAGATAAGGAGACATCTATAATTTTATGTTTTCTCCTCAGTTTATCTTTAGATGAGAGCTAACATCTTTGGAAATGGATAAATTTCATGATAGAGCTGGACAGTGTCTTAGAGATGGTCTAGTCCCACCCTCTCATTTCACTGATGTGAAAATTAAGACCAGAAAGGGAATTGCCCAGATCCCATTGCTCATTAGTGCCAACTCTAGGCCAGTACTCAAGAAATTTGTCTCTTTGACTGACACTTTTTAAAATACATCGAACCTTGTCTGTATCATTTTAAAGGTGAGGAATTCCTGAGAGTGAAAAAGATTTCAGAGTGAGTGAAAATATAAGAACAATTTGTTTACATGCTACCAGAAACATGAGTTCTTGGATTTATGGCAGAGTGTGTAGTTTTAGCTGCAGTCAGATTGAGGTTCAAATTTTGTTTTGTTTTTTCCTTAGTTCTGTGGCTTGAGGCAAGTTATATAACTCTGAGCCTCAGTTTCCACAGGTGTGAATGAGGGATAATGATATCTACCTCATACATTGTGGCAAAGATTAGAAGGCATCGTATGGATAAATAAGTGGCCCAGATTGTTAAAATTATGAATAGTATCAACAATCTCAACAATTGCATATTTAAAGGCTAGATGCTATTCTCATCTAGTTGCTGCTATATACTATTTGTCCTGGAAGTCATAGTATGAAGCAAGAGAATGGGGTGACTGGACCACATTCATCATTACTGCTGGAAAAACAACCAGGATCACATATCTAGCTCTGCAGGACATCTGGCCCGGGAGCAAGAGGGCACTGAAATCTCCATAACCTATTTGCCAAGCCATGATCCCTGGCATGGGGCTGCATCTGCCTAGAGGAAGGACACCCTTTTCTAACTGGCACAAAGGCACTGTAGTCCTGAAAAGAACTCCTACCACATATCCTGGTAGTGAGCTGATACCATACAAATGGCCATGAAGAAGAGAGTGTTTTTCTATCAGAGATGCAGCTTTTCAAACAGGAATTCATATTTGATGAATTGACTCCCTTTAGTCTTCTATGTCTCTGGGCAATTCACAACCTCTGCGCTTCACTTTCCCATCTGTCGAATGGGAAAGACTTGCTGGACCGTGCATTCTCCCATGTTCCTCTCCACTCTGTTCTACCTCATGTAACTGGACAAACAAAATGTTCCTATGATATCACAAGGATTCCAGCAAAGAAAAGAGCATTTTAGATTTTAAAGCAAGAGATGATGATAACAGCACAGATGAGCTCAAGTTGGTAGCCACTGCAATGCCAAAAATTTTGCTTCCTTGAGTTGGGGTGTGATGTGGGAAATGGGGTGAGGGCCAGTGGAAAGACAACTCAAGCACATCACTGAACTCCTATTATTTGCCACCTATCTCCCTGAGTTCATCTCACTTGTAACTAAGTGAGTATGTTATAGAATCCTTTTTGCATCATAGGAAATGGAGAGTCAAGATAACTTGTCCCACATCAGAAAGCTGGTAAGTAACCAAGCTTGCAGTGAGATCTATAAGGAAGTTGCCTGGTTGACTTCAAACCCATCATTCAGCACACCACACTGTCTTGCAGAGTCAAGAGTAGCATCAAATACCATCAATGGTGAAAACCAGGAAGTGTAAGTCAGGGATGGGAATCATAGAGGATGGTGTCGTTGTCCCCCTTCCACTCCCCACAGCATGCACACACACCCACGCTCACCTCCAGGTGTTTGGCCAGTCGTCCAGGCTGCAGATGAAGCCTGTGTTCATAGGATCCAAATCTCCTCCACTTCATTTCCTGGTAGTGAAGTTCAAACTGCACTTTTGTTCCTGGGAGCATGTTTATTTCGGTCTTGAAGTTTTCCATATCGAGAGCCCTGCTCCTACAGGTGGGAGTTCCCAAGATAAGTCATCACATATGCAATAGAGCCACAGACCCAAGATCTAAGCAGAGGGCATCCAGATGTCTCCAGGCAGATCAATTTGCTCAATGGTTCATGTAAATGAACAGTAGGTACCAGTGAGATAAACCTGATGTCCAGAAAAATTTACTTCCACCCCGAGTTTTGGTCTCCTCTCCTAGCCGATCTTTTTCTTTCTGAACTTCTTTCTGATTTAAGTGTCATCTCCACAAAGCTCCCAGTTACTGATCCCTATTATTGATCTCTAAGATGGATGAGGCACTTGTTATATATCATCTCTGATATAACAGCTCTGCAAGATGGCTCTCATTACCATCAATTATCAGATGAAAACAAATGAGCCTCACAGAGAAGCAGTAACTTGCTCAGGACCACATGGCTAATCATTGGTAGCCAAGGCTCAAATCCATGTTTGGATGACTCCAAAGACACATTTTTCACTTTACTGCAGTTGAGAATCATTTTAGTATTCTTTAATACTTTTGAAGGTCTTCAGAATGAAGAAATCTATTATTTCATCTAATTGAATAAGTATAAGGCCTTCTTTATCACTATACATTTCAAGTCCAATGTGATCATTGCTGTCAAGATGTTTATGGTTTTAAAGAGAAAACATCAGGATAATTCCATGAAGCAATAGGCTAAAACACAAATGAGTTTTTAAAATTAAATAACTAAAAGAGGTAGGTAAGACCATGCTTACTCAGCTCATTTGGAATTGGGAAGGACTGTGAAGTAAGTTTGTGATATTGGGTAAACAAAGAAAAAGATGAGCATGGCCTGGTGTGAGATTTAAAAAAAGAATAGGTAGCATGTGGCCATATTTACTTGAGGAACAGTCTAGAATGTGTGCTCAATGAAACTTTTATATGCTTTGCTTTCTGCTGTATCTCTTGTGCCTAAAATGGTTCCTGTTCCAAATAATGTTTGTGGGAATGAAAGCATGAATAAATGAATGGATGATGTGGTCAAAATGATAAAGATAAAAGAATTGATTCACTTGGAATAATGTTGGAGATGTGCACTCTGGGAGGAATTTCTTCCTTCCATTCTTCAAAAGATCTGAGTTCTATTCATCTACTGGGGCTCAGCTCAAAGATCACCGCCTCTGTGATGAATTCCTGGACCTCCCAGACAAAGTTACCCTCTTGGACTCTGAGCATTTTCATTAAATGAGTGAATGCATGAATGAAATGAAAGGAACTTGAACTAAACTAAGTTTGGAAATGTTGAGGGGGGTGGGAGGAGATGAAAAGAAGATGGCAGGATATGGCATAATGTTAAAAATGCAGTTGAAGTACTGATGGGTTAAAAATCCCTTTGAACTTGCTTGCATGGCTTTTCTGAAGGTAATCTGGCCTTCTCAGTGTCTTAGGATTAGAAAGGGGGGAAAAACAACAACACACAATCTAAGCTAAGTTGCTGATGCTTTAAAAGACCCTATTCCCATAAAAATACAGCAGGAAAAAAATAATTAAAACAAAGTTCACACCTTTCTTTCTGTACATGTAGTAAACTTTGTAGCAAGATCACTGTGAGAGTTTAATGTTTGAATCCCAGAAAAGAGTATGTTCTTAAACTAGCCCATTCCTTTGGGCATGGGGCCATTTGATTGCCTTAAATTCACTTAAGGATCCTTTGATTAGATCACTTTCAGTTAGATCACTTTAGGGCTTTTGATTGGATTGCATCAGCAAGGTGTGACCCAGGTGGTGTTTCTATCCTTTGCTGGGTTTTATATGAACTGAGAACACACACAGAGAAAGAAGAGACACAGGGAAAGGGAGCTCTGCCATTTTGACCCTGTCATGTGAAAGACAGGACTCCAGATTCACCTACAGTTGCAGAAAGACAGAGAAGCCCCAAGAGGCTCAAGGAGATGAGCTCAGGGAGAAATGTCTGATCACTCATGGCTGAGCTCAAGGAGAAAGTAGAGAGAGACCATCAGACTCACCATCTTGTCTCTCCATGTGGCAAGAGTCCAAGATCACCAACAGCCAACCTTTGTTGCCTTGATTTGGACATTTTTGTCACCTTAGAACCGTAAGCTTTTACCCTTAATAAATTTCCCATTATAAAAGCCAACCCATTTCTTGTATTTTGCATTGTCAGCCTTTGGCAAGCTAAGACCACCACCAATATTTCTGTCATTGCTTTATGCACCTTTTTAGAAAATCAATATTTATTTTCTATAACTCTGTTTACCTGCAAAGCAGAATATGTAAGGATAATCTAAGCAATATCACCCAAACCCATTCACTGATGAGAGTCCTTTATGGAAACAGGAATTGTGATACCTAATTCCACCATCTGACTACCAGAGCTTGTCCTGTTAATTCCCCACTTGCCCAGCCTCACCTCACCAATCCGGCCATCTTGCCTTTTGCTTTGGCCTGAGAGTAGAGCGCTCGGGCTAACATCTTATCCTTAATGGAGCTAGTAAATGTTACGCCATCCACAGTCCTAGAAAACAGCAGAAGGCAGCCAGTTGGTTGAAAGAGCAGTCTTAGCAAAACAAGCAAACAAGAGAGCAATGCAACAAGGTTGAGTTAATTATCATTTTGCATCTGTAGGAAACTAGAAGAGAGATGTCTAGTTTCAATACACCTTCACTATCCTATCTTTTACTTTAGAAAGGATATCTCCACATGCCCCACCACCAAAGGCCCTGGAATATCAGTGAAGTGGAAAGCATCTGAATTTTTGTTGCATTTCTTTCCCACTCTTTGACATGCAAAGGTCTTACCAATAAGTCAAGTGTAGCTGCTACTTCTTGATCTCTAGATCCAATCAGCAAAATGTCATTTGAGTATTTCATGGCCTTGTTCCCTTTATCTGACAGTGTGATTTGAGAGAGACTAGGTAGGCTCTCATCCTAAAATCTTACCCTCACGTACTGTTGCATGTGTCTAAATTTTTTTCTTCATTTTCAAACCTTATCTTTCAGGTGAAGACTTGTTCTCTTTGGGTCTCCCTTTTAAATTACAAGTGTGCCCGGGAGAGGTGACTGATAAAGTACTAGTTATCTGACTTTGTATTTGGTTTCTGAAATCATTCTTCTCTGAGATAAGGATTTGGCCTAACCTGTGGTTATTATGCTCTCTTACAAGGATGGAAGAGAAAGGGAAGATGGAGGAAGGTGGTGGTGAATTCCCTTACAGTCCATGTAGATCCCAGTAACTTCTCTTTTGAGGATCTTTTTCTTCTCTTTTCATCTACACCTCGACCCACCTTACTTTTAGCTGGCTATCACCTAAGTTTTGCCAAGTGTCGATTGGTCAGGGTAGTAAGATAAAAGAACTTTAGAAGTAAAGGGACCTTATGGTACTCAAGTGGGCAGTGTCTTCCTTCATGGGGGATTTGGGAATGTGTGAAGTTTTCAGTTGTTCTGACAACGTCTAGACATTCTGTGATGTGAGGGAAAATTCCGCCAAAGAGTTTTCCTGCCCCAAATGCCAATAGCAACCTTGCAGAAGAAAACGTCTAGGCTTACTCAGGAAGTCAGACCCAAAGAGTCCAGGGACCTGCTAGAGGTCACACAGCTAGTCACAGAAAGAGCTAGAACTGGAACCCATGTGTCCAGGTCAGGACTCCTTCTGTGAAATCATACTGAGGTTCAAAGACTCAAAAGTCTTCAAGACAAAAGGAATTGTGTCCCATGGGAGAATATTTGGAACCTTGATAAAAAGGCAGAAGAAATATTTTGACTGGATATGGAGGTCTCTACAGCTGATCTTAAATTGTGGTGATATAGGCAGATATTCGCTCTGGTGTTAATTCAGCCTGAGTAGAGGGAGATCAAAATAAATGCATATATTATAATTCTGTGAAATTTAGCACTTCATATCTCCTATGGAATGAAATGGGGAAGGAAGAAAAGAATGAAGGAAAAAGGAAAGAGGGCATACCTAAGATACATTCTGGGTATGTGGTTTAAAATTAAGAATTTATTAAAATAGTTTTAGGTATAATTTTTAGACCCAATGTCATATAATAATACTACATAAAAACTTTGCCTTCTCTTTTTGCCTTTTAGAAAAGGCTAACAAAAGAAAAAGTTAAAAAATTTTAAGCCAATTCAAAGGATACTGGATTTAAAAAAATGTTTTAGCCACATAAATGCTTTTTGAGTCTACTTTATTTATAAAATAGTTTTCATGGTCTGCAGTTTTAAGAAGCCAAAATGCATGGTAATTGACTCCTTTATTTTATTTACCTACAGTTATCATTGGTTACCTTATGTATGAAAGACAAAAGCAGGTAAGAGGTAACTCAACCTAAAGCTTTAAAAAAAAAAAAAAAAGCCAGACTGTATGTAGATTACTGTGCTCTGTTCTAGGCAACTAAAGGGGCACATTGAAAAACTGGAGCATGTTCTGGGGATGGTACCTGGATGGTCAGGGAATAGAAGAAGATCCCAATCACTTGGAAGAACAGGGAATGTTTAGCCTGGATCAATGAAGCCTCCAGGCGGGACAAACTATTTGAAATATATTAGAGAAATTTAAAAACTTTTTAATTATGGAAATTTTCAGGCACCCAAAATAGAATAATATAAGAAACCCCCATGTAACCATCACTCAACTACACCATTGTTAGTATTTGGTCAGTCTTAATTTCATCTATACCTCCATTCTCTCCACCTCCATTATTTTGAAGCCAATCCCAGATAGAATATTATTTCACCCATGAATACTTCAGCATGTATTTTATACAGAATATTTTCATCCTATGTGAGTAGAACTAGAGTCATTGGGTAGAAAATTTTAAAAGATTTAAGTTAAGTATAAGAAATAATTCTAACAGAGCCATCATCTACTGAATGGATTGTCTTGGGAGGTAGTGAGTTTATCATTAAGGAGAGATTCAAGTCAAGCTCGTATAACCCACTTGCCAGTAGAAGAGAGGAATTCAAACACTGGATAGGTGATTGGGTTTAGTCAGGGTTTCTCACATTTTTCCCCCATAGAAAAACTTATAGAAGATAAAACAAATGTGCTCCATACATGCTAACATATGGTTTTCTGTAAGCCAGGGGCAACACCATGTATTTTTCTTTGCATATTAAAATGCAAATGAATGTGAGGTTGTTACCATAGAGATAGCTTTACAATTTGCTTTAATTTATTCAAAACAAAAAGCAAATCCTTCACAAATTCTAATACTTTAAACAGAAACAAGTTATCAGGGTCCTCCCATACCCGCAATGCATCCACAGCTCTGAAAGAGAAAACCACTGGAGCAGAAGACGTTTGCGGTTCTTTGTAACCATGAGTACAGCATGCAGGACTTCTGGTCTTATGTCCGCTTTACTCACATGGAGAAGTTGGAAATGAAGGCTCCTTTGGGAATCTGAACATCAAACACCACATTCTGAGGCAGTGGGGAATTGTTGACCATTTTGCTCTGGATGATGGTATTGGCTGAGCGAGAAGTAATAGTGGACTGGACTTTATAGCTATAAAGAGTTATTTT
Organism: Tolypeutes matacus; assembly: GCA_026826555.1. NCBI lineage: Eukaryota > Metazoa > Chordata > Mammalia > Cingulata > Chlamyphoridae > Tolypeutes > Tolypeutes matacus. The sequence goes on from JAKSZT010054552.1 coordinate 7,451,013, forward strand.
ATCATCATCTTCCTGTGATTGGAAAGAAAGCATAGTAACTATTCTCATAGAAAACTCACACAGCGTTTGGTGTTAACAGTACTACATTTTATTTCCTTAGCACCATTCCCTAGATTTGTAAGCATGGTTAAACCTGTATCCCATACTATGCTCAGAGGCCAGTTGATTAAAAATACACATCTTTCAGGAGGCTCCTGTGAGCTGCAAGTTTCTTTAGGACGGTAGCAATTGTGTATTGCATTTGATTTTCCTTTTTTCTTTAAAAGAATTTGCTTGTTTCCATATTAGGGGTCACCTCCCAAATCTTGTCTTTGGGGCTGGCTTTGGGTAAACCTTTCAACTAGATAACATCCAACTCACCTTAAGCTGGAATAAAATCCAGGTTAATTTATTTTTCTTCTTATCCCTTAAGAGTGTAATTCTCACCATTTCTGTCAGTTCAGAGCAGGAAGTACTATACGAACTTCTTCCATTTGATGTTTTCTTGCCACAGAACATTACTTTGAACATTTCGAGGAATTGAGCCATTTCATGTTTAAAGTTTCTTTCCCAGAGATATCCCTTTACTCTCAAGCTATTAGGTGTCATATTTTAAATAAAAACTTTCAGTTAAGTTGGGATAAATACATATGCTTGGATGAAACCTGTATTGTTGGCAAAACTTGAGGAAGTAAAGAGAAAAGATATTTTCGGCTCTTGGAATCTCTCACATTTGCAAATTACTGACTTTTCTTTTTTTTAGGTTCGGAGGCGGGGAATTGAACCTGGACCTCGTATGTGGGAAGCTGGCACTCAACCACTGAGCCACACCTGCTTCTCTGAGTTGGTTTTTTCATTTGTTTTGCATGTTGTTTGTTTTTGTTTTTTCTAGGAGGCACCGGGAACCAAACCAGTTGAGGCAGGCACACCTGTTTCCCAGTACTTACTTGTCAGTGCTGAATTTTAGAAACACTCCAAAAAGAATTGGGCAAGGGGGTATTTCAAAAGTCAAAGGTGAAGACAAAGGAAACAACTGGACTGATTTCCAGATAATAGTTAACAGAAAAATCACTCAGGCATCAATGTTTAACAAAATCAAAGTAAACTTACCAACAATTCTCCAGATTCTCCAGAAATGCTTCTCTGTGAAAGGAAGGTAGATAATCATTCTTCAACTACATGTTACTTATTACCTCAAGGGCAAAACTTGTTTTCTCTCAGATGAAAAATATTTCTTCTGAGATGAAGAAAAATATTTCTTCTCGGATGAGTACTGAGTTGTAATTCATTCATTCATTGAAGCTGAGACATGGATATCGAATATTCTTGAATACTATTTTCCCACTAGTGTGTTTCTTTGGACAGACTTCTCTGTTACATTGCATGTACATCGTTTATATATATATATAATGCTCTCTCTCTCTCTCTCTCTATATATATATATATATATAATGCTGAAGAAAATATTTTAAAGCAATTTCATTGAGATATACCCACATACCATACAACAGAGAAATATTTTTAAATGAAGGTATTCAACCAAACCCACACTAAGCAGTATGTACCACCTGTGCCCTGTCTATTCATCTGACTTATTTTTTATTCAGTTGCATGGTTATTTCAATTCTCCTCCTTCTGGACCCCTCTGTACCCTCCTCCCCCACAGAGCTAATTGCTACTCATCCTTCAGTTCTCAGCTTGGGCAAAAGTTCCTCAGCAAAGCTCTCCCTGAACCCCTAGACTAGGTCAGCTTCCTCTACTATGCTTCCATAGCAGCATTTTCCTTTCCTTCAAAGCATTCTCCTTGCTTTGTAATTATTCATTCTATCTGAGTGGTCATTTGGTTATCATCTGTCTTCTCCTTTAGACTAAGCTCCATGAGAACAGATGCTTGGATGCATTTCCCCCTTGGTGGAGCCCTGGAGCCCAGCATGGCCCCTAGAAAATTCTGTGCTTTTGGCCACCATATTGGGGAATTATCTAACACGAATGACTGCAGTAGTCATGGGCACAGGTTATCCTGCCTTTGAAAGCTGAATGGCTCAGGAGTTAGGGGTATGTGGTTAATGTCTCATGGGCTTTAAAATAATGTCAGGTAGTAGATATAAGTTCAGCTTGCCTGACTTAGGGAGAACTGAGATTTTAGTGGATGCTATGCAATATGGTGAAGTCAATGGTTGCCTTCTTTTAGACCTTGAGAATGTGCTTCCCAATGACAAATATCACTCTTTTGTGGCTAGATGAAGACCCTGATGTGTTGACTTGCTTATTGGGGTTCAATACTGGTCTACAAAAAACCTGGATTTTTCAAAAACCAGAAGTTCATACCCATACAAAATAGACCATTCATTAGCTTTGCCTTATTTTCATAAATGCCTCCTTTCTCAGCATGTGGGGTCTAAGTGGGAAAATGCACCCCCTTTAGTTGGAGGACCTCATCTCCGCTGCTTCTGATGCCTCAAGGCTGCAGCCTCCAAGGAGGCAGCACTGGCTGGAGGAAGGAGAGTGCTGAGGCTGCCTGCAACCAGAAGTGTCTGTCACCACTGGGGTGAAAGTTGCCCTCCTAACAGGAAATTCTTCCTAGTAAAATTATCCATAATCCTAAATTTAGAAGAAAACATGTAGCCATGTATCCTTTAAAGGACAAAGGTGACCTTGTGTTTTGGAGGCTGATGGACAGCTATATGGAATAAATCTTCTATTTATTCCCCCTGGACAATGCTTCCACCTAGTTGCAAAGCCATCGGACTCTTCTCTGCTGAAAAATGAGCTCTTGAGAAAATCTAGCAAAAGGCATCTTAATATTTCTCTTTTTTCTTCAATCACGATTTCTTTCACTTTTGGAACTAAAACTTTCTGTACCTGATATCTCCGGTTCTCTGGCACAAATTGAAATTTGCCTGGGGCCAGCTCCATAAGATCTCCATATTCTGCAAACTTAAAAAAAATTGAGAGTGTTTATTTCTATTTTTTTTTTTTTTTTTTTTTAAAGATCAAGAGCAAAAGAGGCAAAATGTTAAGTTTTGACACAGTTGGTGGCAGGTACAAGGGTATTCTTCATTTTATTTTAATCTCTTCTCTATATCTTTCCTTATATGAAAAGGCTTATGTTGGGGACAACCAAGGGGTCAAAGTGGGGTCCTTGAGCTTCCTGGGAATTGTTCCTGCAGTCTGCTAGCCCACTTGCCATTTTCCTCCTTAAAAGAATATTTACAATGCCCTTATTACAGAAATAATTGTTCATTTAGGTACAAAAAACAATAGTGCTTGGATAATGACTTTTAGTAAAAGAACAATACTATTTCTTAATAGCAAAAATAATAGCTAATAATTATTAAGTGCTACTAGTGCCAGGCACTGTGCTGGGTAGTTTACATATATTATTCAATTCTCCTAACATTCCTTTGGGTTAGGTCTATTATTATCTCCATTCTTTAGATATGGAGAGAGGAACTGTGCTCCAGAAGTGCTAAACTGTGGTGCAAACCCATTGAACTTGACTTAATTCTCATGCAAAACGTGTTAATGCTTTAAAAGATAAATATACCTTGCAATAATTGTAAGAGCAAATGCTTCTAGTCAGATGAATTTTACATAAATTTTCATTCCACACAGATCACAGCCATTGAATAGAAGAGAGGCTATTTACTGAGTATATGTACAGACCAACAGGAAGGAATCTTTTGGAAGTACTTACTTCAGGAAGTCCATTTGTGGGGATTTCCAAGCCCGGTGCTTCAGAAAGAAATAACCAGATGAGAAAGCACATGAGTCGTTTCATTTCGCCAGACAGCTTTGCCAAGCTCCCCAGAGCAGATGGTCTGGGGAGAATTCCACTCCTTCCCACAGAAACAAGTTCAAAGGAGTCCAGAGGAGCACAGTCCGTTATACAAAAGAAGGAAAAGAAGAAGAAAGCGCTCAAACTTTGTTCAAAAGCGGGACAAATATTTGTTTTGGAGCTCAAATTTGAGCCGTGGGGGTGGGTTGGACAACAGGAGGTTATTCAAACAGCCAAGCCAGAGGCAGTAACTGGGCTGTGAGAAAAAGTCAAACTTGGTTGGATGTGCTTTTTTTATTCTGCTTTTGCTGATTTTTTTACACTTTAAGATCAGAAAGATCTAATTATTGTTGTCAACCTCTTTAAAGGCCCGAGTGAGAAACTGTACTAAGAAATAGAGTCAAAGAGCAAAGGGCTAATGTGAAAAGTTTCTGGAAAGAAAATCCATTGTCTTCAATGAAAACAGAAGAAATTGAGAAAGAGTGTGGGGAGAAATACAATACAATGGTTTTATGAGCTAACAATTAGATTTTTTTTTTTCATTATTAATGGTTTTCCCTCTCTCTTTGATAGCCAACTACCTGTTACATGTAAGGAACCAGTTAAGGTGAAGTGCAGGAGTCAGTCATGGTCGTCAATGAAGATGTGTCATTAATGTCTTTCATTAAGATAACCATGTCTGACCCGCCCATCTCCGGGTCAACCTTGCTCTGGCCAGCAGGCAACAATTCTCCCCAGACCAAGAATCACTGAAATCCCAGCCTGGCAGCATATTATATTATTCTTTCCCCCTTACGGTCTAGATATAGTAATAAGATTTATTGAGCTCTTCCTTGAATAGGGCACTTTGACTTGGATTATCTATCAACTTTAATCTTTATAAGTACCATATGATGTGTGTACTATCAGTATTCTCATTTTCAATTAAGGAAATTAAAGTTTATTAAGATTAAGTTATATACCTTACATCTCACAGCTATTAAGTAGGGTAGAATGGAGACTCAGACCAAGATCTGCCTGACTCCAAAGTCTTTGCTCTTCATTATTACACCAAAGAGAAGCAACCTGCTATGTCCATCTCTGGGATCTGGTATTCTAAGTGCGAATTTAGACTAGAACATACCTGTAACTCCCAAGCTGGGTGGCAAGTCTACTGGACTAGCCTTTTTCTTGAGTCTTGGTTCACTAGCGTTTACTCTAGAGATCTGATTGAACAGTGCCATGATGTGAACCCCAATGTAGTCAGTCAAAAATCAGGACCCCATATCATTCTTACCATGATCTTTCCCCAAAATGGAATCTGTGGCTTCCTGTTATCTTGACTCTCCTCTCTCCAATGTCTCTGATCTAGAACCTGGTCATGGACCTGATGCAGAGAACTATACTCTCCAAAAGTCCACTCATGTGGGGGAACCTAAACCAGTGTGAAACTGATGGAAGTCTCCTGTGACCTCTGAAACGTGATGATTTATGTTTGTCTCCACCAGATCCCATTCTAACCAGACTCAGCAGGCTCCCTTGTGCCTCATAGGGTCACTACGAGTATTGAACTGAACATGAGACAAATAGACCAGTTGTCTGATGGTCTTCTGACTTTGTTTAAAGGGGAGTAGTTTAAAGTTTATTTCAAAAAACAATGCATGTGAAAGTGGAAAGCCAAAAATAATGCCAAAAATATAAGTTACAGATTAAAATGTAGGCTGAACTTGTACCCCACTTTGGACATGTTCTTGATTTTGGTCCACATTCTCGTGGGTGTGGACTCATTGTAAATAAGATGTTAATGCAGTTAAGGTGTGGCCCGGCTGAAGAAGCTAGGCTTTAATTTTGGATTACTGGAGTCCTTTATAAGCAGAGTAAAAGTCAGATGGAGAGAGAAGCCACAGGGGACAACCAGAAGGTAGAAGTCAATGGAACCCAGAAGCGAAAGGAGAGGACACTGCCATGTGCATTGCCATGTGACAGAAAAGCCAAGGAGCCCCAGAGATTGCCAGCCAGTCAGAAGATCCCAACCCTGGGAGTAAGCAAGTCTTCTAGCCTCTGAAACCATGAACCAATCAATTCCTGTAGTTAAGCCAACCTACTGTACTGTAGCTATTTTAGCCAATAGAAAACTAAGACATATCCATATTGGGGAAAGTAGACGAGCAGTCAGTTTATATATAAGAAAATGCAGATAATTTATCATGCGTAAAAATGCTCATGAGCTCATATGAAACAAATGAAAATGAAGGCAACTTTAATTTACTATCAAACATGTACTGCACTAGAAAATAATTAGGGATTTTTAAGATGAATTGGGAGGGTATGGAGAAACAGATAATCTCACATTGTTGGCGGCACAGAATTGATTCAGACTTGCTGGTGAGTAATATGTTAAATATAAACTGTGAACTATAAAATTGTTGCTACACTATTTATACTTGGGGGAACAAATTCCCAGGAAATAATGCAAATGGAAAAATACATCCAAAAGTTTCAACCACCAGCAAAATAAATGGACAAGGAAAATGACAAATAATGGGGAAATGGCTAAGAAAATATTTGAGTTCAGTAGTTAATGAGTTAGTTCATATACCATAAACATTGATGGAGACTTGTGTGGTGGATGCTGGAGATATAACTACCAGGAAGTTCTTACCCTCAAGTGGCTCATTGTCCTAGGGGAGAAGGAGACATGAAGGGTGAATGATACCCTACAGCAAATGGTAAATTTGAGAGTCTTTTACTGGGCAAAGGTGATACTAAGGAAGGCATGATCAACTCACACTAAGAAGTGGGGACATATATTACAGAGAAGATGATACTTCAGTTGGGTCTAGATAGATGAGTAGGAATTCTCCAGGCTGACAGTGGGAGGATCCCATTCAGGCAGTGAGATCAAGGTATTTAGGGATAGAGCATGGAAAAATTTTGGTATGGCTGGGATGGGAGTGAGAAGTGAAAGGGAGCAAGTTGCACAGGTGGACGATAGAGAGCCTGACACACCATGCCAGAGGAATCTGAACTCTGTGTTCTAGGCAGGGGGGTAGCCAATAGCAAAGTTTTAGAAGCATGATAAAATTTGCATTTTGTAAAGATCATTTTGTGTGCAGCTAGGATGATGGAAGAGGCAAGACAAGAAACCGGGGTAGCATTTAAGAGAAGGTGGCAGAGCTCCTGGAGAGATATCATGAGGTTCTAAACCAAGGTGGTGGCGGTAAGGATTGCCTGAGATGACAGATTTATGAGATGTTAACTTGAAATACTCTATATTTAAGTAAAATGGCAAGTATGTACTTTTGATATATAAAAGTGCATGTGTGAATGACTGCCAAATAATGATAGCATAATGCAAATTAGGGTGGGCATATGTTTATAGCCATAAGAACATGTAGATTGGCAGATAGCCGGAAAAAAAAAAAACCTTTGGTGACTAAAATGTTAATGGTGGTTATATCTAGGTGGTGGATTTATGGGCAATTTATGCTTTTTTTTTAGGGTAGTGGTTAAGAGTGCTGGGCTTTTGGGAGCGGATATAGCTGAAGTGGTTGAACACCTGCTTCCCATGTATGAGGAACCATGTTCCATCCCTGGTACCTCTTAAAAACAAACAAACAAACAAATGAAAAAAACAACTCTCATTGGAGAGCAGATGTAGCTTAGTGGCTGAGAGCCTGCTTCCCATGTACAAAGTCCAGGTTCAATCCCCAGTACCTCCTAAAAATTAAAAAGTAAAGAGTGTTGGGCTTTGGAGTCTGTTTTTCTAGATTCATAATCCTGGTTCTTCCATGGGACTTTAGGTTGTCTGCTTAATTTCCTTGAGTCTTGAGAATGATCCACCTACTCCTGTAGTGTTTTGTGAGTATTAAATATAACAGTGAACATAAAATACTAGGCACTAGGCATGTAGTTAATGCTCAGTAAACATTTGCTATGTTATGGATTATTTTTGTCATTAAAATTATTTTTATCATTAGAGAAAAATGTAGATTTCTACATGAAGAAATTTAGGACACATGAAAAGAGAGTTTAATGGTAATTGAGTACTTTTTTTATCCACAAAATTACTTACACTCATAGTAAAAAAAATTCTTCTGGTTTTCAGATTCTTTACAGTGAATCTTAACTGAGTAACTACCAACACAATTCTTTGCACATTGTAGATGGCAAACTTATGTTTGCTTAATGATTTATTTTTTTCCTCATGGACTATTTTGCATTGCTGCTATCTTCTTTTGGTTTTTGTTTCTTCTGAACAGTTTAATTGTTCTAATAGATTTAAATCCTCTCAATTTTGTATTTTGTCATCAGTCTACCCCTATGAGATTAGCACATAAAGCTGTTCCACTTTTCAGAATCGGGAGAATGATGAAGTGAAGAAATTTTATAGATGAACCAGGCCTGGTGGATAAATATTGTCTTGGTTTGCCAGGGCTGCTATGACAAATACTAAACACTGGTTGGCTTAAAAAAAACAAGAATGTATTGTCTCATGGTTTGGGGGACTAAAAGTCCAAAATCAAGGCATTGGCAGGCCACGCTTTCTCTCAAGTCTGTAGCGTTCTGGTGGTGGCGTGCTGGCTGTCAATCCTGCCTCAGTCACAATGCTATTTGTCTCCCTTTATCTCCTCCTGTGACTTCTACCTCCGTGTCCAAATTTCCTTTGCTTATAAGGATGCCAGTCCTATTAGATTAAAGTCCACCCTGATTCGATTTGGCCTCATCTTATTGTGACCTTCTAAAGGTCCTGTTTCCAAATGGGATGACATTCGTGTGACTAGGGGTTAGGACTTGAACACATCTTCTGAGAGGACACAATTCAGCCCACAACAAATGTCTAGCCCATAGGGCTGTTGTGAGGAAGTGTAAATGAGGAGCGAGGTGAAGTGTACAGTACCTGGCACAAGGCAAACGTCTATTTTGTGCCTGCATCATTGCCACCATTGTGCCAAACAGCAAAAGAAAACCAGCTTGGAAAGTAAAGTGGAATTCACGTAACTGAGAGTTGTCTCTATTTTTCTGCCTAGGTTTTCCTTTCAGCTTTTGAAACTGCACAGCGACGTATCTTCTGGGAAAATGTATCTTCTGGAATAATGCATGGGAGGAAACAGATGGTCCTCCCTCTGCTGTAGGATGGACTGGGCGAGCTTCTCAGCCCAGCTCTCAAGAGTACAATCCTCTCACTGATTTGGAATGCTCCACCGAGATAACACTGACACTGAGCAAAACGTGGTTCTCCTGCCCAATGCACTTCATTATCCAATTCCTGGGACACTGGGGTTTCAAAGAGAGAAGAAGTTTATTTGCTAGCACAACAAAGGAGGTCAGTGGTCTAAGGGTCCCCAAATCAGCCTGCCTGAACTGCAGTAATCTTGACAGTTTTTTAGTAACCAGGTTTAGCAGTTTAAGCTAATGAGTAATTGGAGTGGGGCTGGCTCAGGTTCCTTCATTAATAAACGTTAAGGGGCTGAACAGGGTGGGGAGTGGGTATAAAACGGTGGGGGTATAAAGTGGTGGGGGGTGGTGAGTCACAAGGTTGTTACAATCACAAGACAATCATTATCAGAGATCAAGGCATCTGGAGATGGGGGGGCGGGGGTTACAGAATGAGGTCAGTTACCATTTCAATAGAAATGTCCACATACAAAGGTAAGATTTGTTTGGAATATTCATCATAATAACAGGTCTTAGTTGGAAATGACCATATACAAAGGGTGAGGTCGATCTAGGCAGTTTCAGTATTTTCAGATATTAACCTTTGGCTATTTTATAATATACTGTAAAGTAAAAAGGCATCTATGTAATGATTCAGTAATCATAATTGTTTGCTAATTCTTAACCCTCGGTTACACTGCCTGTGGGCAGTGAAGACTCTAAGGCTTTATTTTTTTCTAAAAATAATTTTAATTTCCATAATTATGGCCCCTTCCCGCAATCATTTCATCTCCAGTGATTTTAGCCTGATATTTGGAATTACCTCAGAACAAATGAATACCTAGAGGCAAATGGGGTCACATGTCTCCTTTCATGCTGGTAGCCTATTTCCAAATCCAAAGGTCTTGGAAAACATGCTGTTTGCTCTCTCTTTAGGTTCAGAAGCACCGTGGCTGGGTGTGAGGTCATCAGGCCCTGAACCTGGGCTTTCCCACCCATCCCCAAGCCCAGCAGCTGTAACATGGAGACTTGAAAGTATTCACCATGTCTTAACCAGCCCCCACCCCCATTTTGTATAGGGTGGAAATCACTACTGTGGAAATGCCAGAAGAATATTTACTTTCATATGTGTGAAAATCAGTGGGAAATCTTGAGAAAAGAATTCAGCATGTTTCATGATGTTTGAATACAGTAACAACTCATTTAGTAATCATTGAGAAATCTGAGAAAGATCAACAAACTTGAAATTCGTGACTCTGACTCTAAGTCTGAGTGGCTTAGCTGACAGTGTGACGACAGCATTCACACATTTATAGGATTCTGTTATTGTGAGAGTATAGTTTCTAAAGTTCAAAGCTAAATCAGAACTAACTTGCAAAGCACTCACTATATCTGACGCTTATTAGTTCAGATGAGGCATAACTTGGATAGATCTGTTGTATCTAGATATTTGGACTCTCATGTCTTCCTTCTCATAGTGAAGTTAAGATATTTTATTACGGATTCTTCAAGGATCACTTGTTTTTAATGTCTCAAGATGATTTTCTATTACTCTCCCACATTTTTTCCCTCTTTCTTAAGCATAGGTATGGATTGGTGAAATATTGGGGCCAGAATTTAAAGTTTATGAAGATAAAATGTTAGAAATTCAATAGAGGTATCATGAGTCAAAAATATGAACTAAGACTGTGTGGGACTAATTTCATCCTCAGTTCCTGAGCTGTGGAAACTTGGCTGTGCTGTTGAGTTGTTTCAATTCTGTTTTGCATTCCCTGCCTCAGTTTACATTCATACCCACTGCCAGATTAGAGTCAGTTGAGCTCAGGGTGCCAGGTGACCAGCCCTTATAGGTTAATACCAGTGTGGCAGCTTTCAATGTAGATTTCTCCCACTCACCAGTTATGGCTTCATGACTTTGGGAAAACCTCTACACGCCTCAGTTTTCTTGTCTGATAAAGGGGGGTACTACACAGCACTTACCTCACAAGCACTTGTAAAAGATGTAGAACAGGGGAGAGGAAGTAGCTTAGTGGTTGAGCACCTGCTTTGCATGTACGAGATCCCGGGTTAAATCCCCCGTATCTCCTAAAAAAAAATAAAAATAAAAAATAAAAAAGGGTGTGGAACATATTACACACTTAGTATGTTTTAGATATTAGGAGTAGCAGGATGAAAGCAAATGCAATCCAAGGAATCCTGCTCTCCAGGTAGTTACTATGTCTTTCTGCATTTTGTGTTACTTCTCTAGTCTCCTCAGGGTGCCTTAAGGGCATTTCAAATAGAATGAACAAAGTCAAGGGGAAAGGCTGTCCTTATGACCTTTTTATCAAGAGCAGTCTACGGTTACCCTCCTTCACTGCCACCTCTAATTAACCCTTTACATTTCAGTGTCAGAGGCTGTAACAGACTCTGGTACCTCCCTTCTCATGAGATGAGTGTTGAGAGGTGGGAGGAGGAACTCATAACCAAGAGGAGCAAAACACTCAAGGCTTGTGAGAGGAACAAACACGAAATGCACTTTTTTCCTTTAAACTTTTATTTTGAAATAATTTCAAATTTACAGGACAGTTGCAAAAATAATACAAAATCCATACAGAAAAGTCCAACATACCTCCCTTTCCCAGACACCCAGATCCAACAATTTTCACCACATTTGCTGTGTCTGTCTGTCCATCTGCCTGTCTATCTATCTTTCCATCCATCCATCCATCCATCCATCCATCCATCCATCCATCCATCC
>JAKSZT010054552.1:7462655-7538958 GCA_026826555.1 Tolypeutes matacus
TCCATCCATCCATCCATCCATCCATCCATCCATCCATCCATCCATCCATCCATTTTCTGAACATTTGAGTGTAGGTTGTATATATCATGCTCCTTGAACATACAATACTTTCATGCACATTTCCTAAGAAGAAAGATAGTCACTCATGTAACCACCTTAATTAAAGTTAATAAGTTCCAGAAATTTAACATGAATATAAAGCTTACAGTCAATATTCGAATCCAGGATCCCATATTGCATTAGTCATCATTCTCTTTCGTTTCTCCTTCTTTATTTTTAATTGTGGAAATATATATACAACATAAACTTTCCCATCTCAACCACTCCCAAGCATATGACTCAGTGAGATTAATCACAGTCACAATGTTACATTACCCTTAATACCATCCATTACCAGAACTTTTCCATTACTCTGAACCCATTGTACATTTTCTCCCCATCCCACCCCCAACCCCTGGTAGCCAGTATTTTACTTTCTGTCTCTATGGATTTGCATATCATAACTTTCTCATATAAGTGTAACCATGCAATATCTGTCCCCTTGTGTCTGAGTTGTTTCATTCAACATGATGTCTTCAAGGTTACATCCATGTAGTGGCCTATATCAGAACTTCATTCCTTTTTAAGGCTGAGTGATATTCAATTGCACAGATATACCATATTTTGGGTGGTGTGGCAGTTTTATATTATTTATGAATTCCAAAGAAAGAGTTTATGTTTGTTAACTGGCCTGTTCTTCTGGGTATGATACCCTTTGAATGTATTAAATTCAAAGGTTTTAGGTTTACTTGATTAAATCAATTTAGGGGTTTTGATTCGACCATGTCAGCAGGGCATGACTCTGGTTGAGTCTCCCCCCTTCATGGGCCTATATAAACGGACATTCACTCAAGAAGGCACAAGAAGAAGAGAGAGAACTTCGTCAGTTTTTGATCCATCTTTTTGCTATTGGAAATAATGCTGCTATAACAATGAGTGTACAAGTATCTCTCTTAGTCCCATAAAGTGGACTTTTGTTTTGTTTTTTTAAACAATTTATTGCAGTATGTCATTCATACATGAACATACATAAACAATAAGTGTTCAGTAAACATTGTGAACTTACAAAACAAACATGCTTAACATCGTACAGGGCTCCCATATATCACCTCCCCACAAATAATTATGAAAGAGCATCATCAAAATATTACTACTAAAGTCTGTATCTTACTCCCCTATGCTTTTTTTTTTTTTAAAGGATTTATTTATTTATTTACTTTTATCCATTTTTACCACGCCCCCCCCCCCCCCGCCTTTTGCTGTTTTTGTGTCCATTCACTGGGCAACTCTCTGTGTCCATTTCCTGCGCTCTCTTCTCATCCTTCTCCTGTCTTCACTGGGATTCTATCCTTGGAACCTCTGATGTGGGAGAGAAACGTTCTACCGCCTGCACTACCTTAGTTCTGGGTTTTTTGGCATGTCTCGTCTTGGCTCTCCCCGGTGTCACTCTCCTGTTATATCATCATTTTGCTGCATGGCTCGCAGGGCCTGGCAGCGCATCTGCACATGGGGCCTGGTGGTGCACCCACGTGCGGGGGCTGAGGGGCTCACCCACTTGCAGGGCCTGATGGTGCACCCGTGCATAGGGCCTACACTGGTGGCCTGTGCGACAGGAACTTTCTCTTCTTTGGAGTAACGACCGCCCAGAAATACCTGCAGACCCGCACTCTGGCCGCCTACAGAATGTGGTCCAAGACAATTTCTGGGAGATTTGAATTCTTTTCTAGTGAGGGCTCAGACACCTTGATACCCAACCCCAATAGTGGCGCTCTGGGCATGGATGACTCTCCTACCCGCCCCAGAAGAAGTCCTTTATGACACTCAAATACATGCATGACCTGGACAAGTACAAATTGTTTATGAGAGTGGACGACAACATCTATATCAAAGGAGATTGTCTTTAAACTTTCCTGAGAAGTTTGAATAGGAGTGAGCCCCTCTTCCTTGGGCAGAGAGTATTGGGCACTGGCGCTGGAGCCTGGCAAGAACTTCTGCATGGGAGGGCCCAGCATGATCATGAGCTGGGAGGTGCTTCGGAGGATGGTGCCACACATTGGAAAATGTCTCCGAGAAATGTACAACACCCATGAAGATGTGGAGGTGGAAGATGCATCTGGAGGTTTTCAGGGGTGCAGTTGTCTGGTCTTATGCGATGCAGCAGCTTTTTTATGAGAATTATGAACCGAAAAAAAAAAAAGGTTACATTAGAGATCTCCATAAAAGTAAAACTCACCAAGCTATCACATTATACTCCAACAAAACGCCACCCTACCAGTACCGACTTCACAGCTATGTGCTTAGTCACAAGATAGCTGAACTTCGGCATCACACAATACAGCTCCACCTAGAATTTGTCCTGATGAACAAATATAGTAATACTGAGATTCATAAAGAAGATCTGCAGCTGGGAATTCCTCCTTCTTTTATGAGGATTCAGCTCCACCAACGAGAAGAGATTTTGGAATGGGAGTTTCTTACTGGAAAATGTTTGTATTCAGTTGCTGATGGTCAGCCCCCTCGAAGAGGGATGGACTCTGCCCAGAGAGAAGCCTTGGATGACATCATGCTGGTCATGGAAATGATCAATGCCAATGCCAAGGCCAGAGGGCACATCACCGATTTTAAGGAGATACAGTATGGCTCTTGTCACGTTAACCCCATGTGTGGAGCTGAATACATTCTGGACCTGATGGTCCTCTATGAAAAGCACAAGGCAAGAAGACAATGGTTCCCATGAGGAGGCATGCATATCCACAGCAGACCTTCAGCAAGATCCAGGAACTGGATGCCGAGCACAAGGAACTGGATGCTGAGGAACTGGTCAACAAATTAACCAAGAATCTGGATCCTTATCTTTTCTCTTGAATTCCCTGAAGAAGTTTGTTTCATTTTAGCTCCCTGGATCAAAAATCGAGCCCAAAGGACCCAAAGATAAAAAGATAAATATATTGATTCCTCTATCTCAGGGGTTCTTAACCTTTTTTGTTCCATGGACCCTTTTGCTAGTCAGGTGAGAACCACAGACCCCGTCTTAGAATGTAGCAGCAGATAATCTCATGACACTCAACTAGTGTTCGGGTCTAACAACCACCGTAATTTCAAAGTATGGATGAGCATAAGCAGCTTTTCAAGATATGCAACAACTGTTGGGATATGAAATGTATATGACTATAATTTATTGCATACATTTGTAAGTGAAGGAAATGCTAGATTTCAGGTAAAGGTCACAGAAAATAAAGATAATAATTTTATTTTTTTCAATTCAAGCTCAAGGATCCCCTGAAATCTTTCCACAGACCACTTAAGGGTCCATGGACCCCTAGTTAAGAACCCCTGCTCTATCTGTACATTTTGATGTTTGTCAGATTCATGGAAAACTTTGAAAAGACACGTCTTATCCCAAATCAGAATGTCAAGCTTGTTGTTCTGCTTTTCATTTCTGACTCAACCCTGTCAAGGCTAAGCAAGTCGAACTAATGAGAGATAATTACATTAAGTATCCTAAACTGATATGCAGATTTTGTATGTGTCTGGTGAATTTTCCAGAGCACTAGCCCTTGAAGTAGGATCTTCCCAGTTTAATAATGAATCCTTACTCTTCTTCTGTGACAATGACCTCGTGTTTACTACAGAATTCCTCCAACAATGTCACGCAAATACAGTTCTGGGCCAGCAAATACATTTCCCAATCATCTTTAGCCAGTATGATCCAAAGATTGTTTATAGTGGGAAAGTTCCCTTTGACAACCATTTAGCCTTTACTCAAAAAACTGACTTCTGGTGAAACTACAGGTTTGGCATCACTTGTACTTATAAGGGAGATCTTGTCCAAGTAGGTGGCCCTTTTCAACAAAGCTGTCCAGGCAGGTTTGAAGACGTTCAGAAGCCAAGAAGTAGGAGTAGTCCATGTCCACCATCCTGTCTTCTGTGATCCCAAATCTTTTTTTTTTTAAAGATTTATTTATTTACTTTTATTTTATTCCCCCTCGTCCTCCCGCTTGCTGTCTGTGTCCATTCGCTGGGTGATCCTCTGTGTCTGTTTCTTGCCTTCTCTTCTCATCCTTCTCCTCCAGTCTTCACTGGGATTCGATTCTAGGGACCTCCGATGTGGGAGAGAGGCACTCTGCCACCTCCACCACCTCAGTTCCTGGTTTCTGGCGCATTTTGTCTTGGCTCTTCCCTGTGTCTCTCTCTTGCTGTGTCATCATCTTGCTGTGTGGCTCGGCAGGGCCTGGCTTTTGTGTGCGTGTGCGCAGGCCGGTGGCTCGCCTGCATGCCTTCTATTTTTTTAATTTTTTTATTTTACCAGGTGGTCCTGGGGAGTGAACCTGGGTCCCTCCATATGGTAGACGGACGCCCAACCACTGGAGCCACATCCGTCCCCTGTGACCCCAATCTTGACCCCAAACACTACAAAATGTGCTTGGCATCCAAAGCAGCCACATATGGGTCCACACAGCAATTGGCTGACATGTGGCTAGAAAAAAAAATGATACAATTTACAGTAAAAGCAGCAATAATAATGGCTCAGTGAAGACAGCCTAATGTCTGGAAAAGACACATTTAATTATCTAATTTAAAAAAAAATTTTTTTTGTATGATTAGTTTTTGAAGTCCATACAAAGATATATTTTCAACGTGATTTTTTTTTTTACAGAGCACTCCTTTAAGATTAAGATTGAGCTTTTTGAACAAAAATGTGTGCAGTGTTTGCCTTTGAACACATCTTTGCTGAATGTGATGGAGCAGACCTCTTAATCATGACTTGAAACGTACCCGATGAACAAAACTTTTTTTTACATTTCCTTTGCAAACTCCTTTGCTGCTGTCCTATGGCAGGAAGCACTGGATGCTCCTGCAAAGTATTATCGGTAACAGAACCCTGCCAAAGTTCCGTTATGACTGTCGACATTGCACAGATTCTACCTTTTGTCTTTTTTACAACAGTTTTTATTTATTATTATTTTTTTAAAAGCCATTTTGTGTTTCACTTGTAAAGTGAAGAGATGTGGTCATGGTTGTAGTGTCATCTTTAAGAGAACTTTCCAAAGTTGATTGTTTTCCCCAAACCATGCTTCCTGTGGCCCTGTAGGTATTAAAGTGAGGGGATGGAGGAAAGTAAAATGCATGTGGCCCTTCTAGTTGTCCAGACCAGTTGTCACTGGTTTGGCCTAAATGGACCTGGCAGTACATTGCAAAAATGATTTGGAATTTTTTCTCTTTCTGACCTTTCCCTTTAAAGGGTAAAATATTAATATATAGAATGGAAAGGAGAATTATTGTAATCTAACGTATGCAAGCTTACAGGAAAAAAAAATAATAAAAGCACCCTGATGAAAACATTGGGGAAAAACTTGTACCAGGTTTTGTTCGCTTCTTCCTTCCTGTCTCTGTTATATTGATGGAGATGGTTATTTCAGTCTTTAAATTACTGTTTTGTTTTCTCCTTTGTATGTGAAGTACCTCTAATTTATTTAATATCCATTGTTTCAAGCTCTGCCACTTCTGGAGTACCTGTTATTTATTAGTATTTATGTGTATCAGGAGTGTGCACTCACTGTTGAGTATGTTTGATTTGCAGTAAACTGATCTCCAAAGATTTCCTTGTGAAAACTCACCCACTCCTTAATTATTACATTCCTTGCTGTTTTGCTACATATGAAGTGTTCTTTGGCCATCTTGGTGCTTACGTGTTTGGGGGTGGGGGACAAAACTAAAATGAATCTGTCCTTACATCAGGAAGTTTTTTAAAACTAACAGATCAAATGTGCCTTAATGATTTTTCTTTTTTTCATTTAGATTTCAAACAATCATAGGATTGCCATTTTAATATACATCATTGGAGATCTGCTTATTTGTAATTAGCCTATCACTCATTTGGAAAAATAAACCAGTGAACAATATTTTTCTATTAAAGAAAAAAAAAAATAGGCCTACAGCCAGGAATAGATAGGGCAATGATAATTAGTAGCTTATTTTGGATGGTTTTCCTCGGGGTGTGAGCATCCAATTGAAAGAGTAGCACAGACAACAGATAAGAGGAAAATAAAGCCCAAGAGAAATATGGAGCTAATGAGACTGTACTGAAGTAATATAAATGAATGCTTCCAGGACCAGACTAATCACTCCCCAGGGTACCAAAAGAACTTCTGGATTGAAAGAGTTCATAAATTACTACTATTTGGTTGCCTCAATTTTCAAAAAGAAGGAAATTTATATTCTATAAATTATAGGTTGGGGAGCTTGAAGTCGACTAGATTTATTTTGTGGCATATGTGTGTGTGTGTATATTTATGCACATATATATGTATGTATATATAAATACAACTATTAAAAAGATGGCTTGAGAACCCTTTGAAAAGGAAGCGATTCCACGGGGTTGTGTGGAGTAAGGCTGAGGCTTACTAGCTGCTACCCCGGGTTGACCAAGGACCTTGACTCAGGGATTGTGGAGCTCATGGTGTGGTATCGGAATGAAGTGGGAGGCTCAGTGGGTAATGAGGAATCAAGATAACACTGCAGGATCAGGCAGACCAAGGGGGCAGAGGATGCCAACCTAGGTGCTGAAGAGCCAAGTACAAGTGCAAAAAGCCCAAGAGGAGTCTGAAAGCCAAGTCAAGCTGAGAGTCCTAGAAAGTGATTCTTAAGCATCAGGGAGCAGGAGAACTCAAGGCCATGTCCAGGTAGGGATTGAGTCCAAGCCAACAACATGGGCCCAATCTTAGTCAGGCACTGAGAGAAAAACTGTCTTGTCAGCAGATGACATGCTGGTAACATGCAACCCATAAACACTGCCCACATGCCATACCTAAATTCCTCCACTTGACTTCTGAGCTTGTGAATGGCAAAGGGCCATTTACAGTGTAAAGAATTAGTGATTATACAGTGCTTGATTGAACGTTAAGTTGAGCTAATTTTATTTCTTTTTACTGTGGTATTTACAAACTGGGGAAGAACCAGATTTACCATAAGCACAGATGGATTTTAATGTGCTTACCATGGATGAGGTAGAAAAATGAAAATGGGATGAATTTCCACGTGGTTAATTAAAAAATCCATTGTTTGAACAAATGCAACCAGAAAAGCTTTGATTAATAGATTGATGGTAACTTGAAGGAATGAATTCAGTGGTGAAAAACAGGGTCCTGTAATTCACCAAACCTGTCCAAATAAACTATGTTTGAAATAAATTTGATGAAAAGAAAAGTTAAGTTGATCAACATTTCAAATGATAGGTAGTTGGGATGAATGCCTAATATTTTGGAGGACAGATTAAGAATTAAAAGAGATCTTGATAGGGAAACGGATGTGACTCAAGTGATTAGGCTCCCATCTACCACATAGGAGGTCCAGGGTTTGATTCCCGGGGCCACCTGGTGAAAGGCAAGCTGGCTCACGCGACGAACTAACCTGAGCAGAGAGCTGGCCCATGCGGAGTGCTGACCCGTGCAGGAGTGCTGGCCTGCACAAAGACCTGGCACAGCAAGATGATGCAACAAAAAGAGATACAGAGGAGAGACACAGCAGACCAGGGAGCTGAGGTGGTGCAAGAGATCGAGCGTCTCCCACTCCAGAAGGTCCCAGGATCAATTCCCAGTGCCGCCTAAAGAGAAGACAAGGAGACATAAAAGAATGCACAGAGAGCAGACAGTGAGCACAAAACAACGGGGGGTGGGGGTAGGGGGAGAGATAAACAAATAAATAAATCTTAAGAAGAAAAAGAGATCTTGATAGACAAAAGTAATTCTAGAAGCAGTATAGTAAGGCCTCTGCATTCTTCAGTGTACACTTAAACCTGGAACATTGCGCTCAGTTCTGAATTAAACTTTATAAAGGACTTTAATAAATTTGAAGTAAACCATTGGAGGATAGTCAGGATAGTTAGAGATTTAAAAACTGTGTCATATGACGACATCGTGGTAGTACACAGTTCAAGAATTTGAAGATGGAATGAATATGACAACTATCCTAGTATGAGGGCTCAGTCCACCAAAAAGAATGTTCATTATGGGGTTATTATTCCATAGAGACTCCATGCCAGAATGGAGAAACAAAGTCAGAATTCCAGGAAAAGAAATCAAAAGTTGGGAAAGGGAAGTGGATATGGCTCGACCAGTTGGGCACCCGCCTACCACATGGGAGGTCCTGGGTTTAGGTCACAGTGCCTCCTAAAGAAGACGAGCAGACACTGCACCTGCTGCAATGAGCTAGATGCCTAAAAGAGCAGATGCCACAAGCCAGCAGATGCTGCAGCCCTCTGGCAGCAGATGTGGCTCATGCAATTCGGCACTCACCTCCCATGTGGGAGGTCCCGGGTTCAGTTCCCAGTGCCTCCTGGAGAAGGCGAGCAATGAGCAGACAGACAAGAGAACCATTGGGGGGTGGGGTATAAAAAAATAAAGTAAACAAATAAATCTTTGGGAAAAAAAAGTTGGGAGAAGCTAGACAGGTAGCCAATCTATGTGGCAGAAGAATGTCAATGCTGTATCTGGAAGGTGAAGAGCGGAGAGAGGCTCAAATGGGTGAAACTGCACCATTCTGGAACTAATCCCAAGAACACTGAGAGCCTGGTGGCACATTCCTTTGAGGTGCAGTTCTGCAGGATTCACTGAGCCAAGACAAGTTTCTCATGGTGGTAAATTGGGTCAACCTGCCCTGTGGGGATGGGTTCAGTCACTGTTATTCTAGTGGGCAGTGCCTGGAATGTGGCAGTTATCTACTGCTGTGTAACAAACCACCCCAAAACTCAGTGTCTTAAAACAACCATTTACTATCTCTCCCAAGTCTGTGGGTTGATGGGATTCAGATGGGTGGTTCTTCTGCTCTGTGTTTTGTTGGCTCAGGCTCTGGGTATCCAGAGGCTCAACTGAGTTATGAATTCCAAAATGGCTCACTCAAACAGCTGGCCATTTCTGGGAGCTCAGCTGAGGCTGTTGAACAGACTACCTAGGTTTTCCTCTAGGTGGCCTCCTCATAGGACTTAGGTTTCTCACCGTGTTGCAGCTGGGCTTCAAAAAGAAGCATTCCAAGCGTATGCAAATGGGAGCTGCAGATCTCGTAAGGTCCATCCTTGGAAGTTACACAGTGATACTTCTGTCCCATTGTTTCCAGTTAGTTAAAATGGATTTTAAATTCAGGTCCAGGTGCACCACAATGGGAAACGGAGGCCATAATGCATGAGAAAAGATAATTTATTACTCACAGATCCCAGAGAGAGGAGTCGACCGGAAGTGCAATCAGCTCTGGAGGCTCAACCAGCAGGCAGGGAGCACACAGGCACAGCGAGAGGGACCGGTGGGCTTGGGCCTTTATTACGGCCCAGGGGTGAAGGTCAGTAGATTTCTTACGGGAGTCAAGGATTGGTAGTTTAAAGCAAATATGTGCGAGAAGGAAAAGGGACTGGAGGTCCCAGGGTGGTGAAGATGGTGAGTTTATCATCTGAGGCCAGCTGTGGGTTTTGGGTGACGAGTGTGGGGGGCGGCCACAGGTGCAGGTTTGGGCTCTGGGGTTGAGGTCTATGTCCTGGGGCTGGAAAGCTTCTTCTTAACTAGGCTAAATTTCAGTGTTGAGGCAAGTGGCTCAGCGAAAGTGAGATGGCTGCTGAGGCAGCACACAAACAAATTTGGTAGTTATAACGCACATTCTATTGGTCAAACCAAGTCAAAGGATCAGCCCAGATTCAAGGGGAGGGCAAATAAATTCCACTTCTGACTGGAGGAGTGGCAAAGAATTTGGGGCCACCTTAAACCCACTACTAGGAATAATGGGGAATGGGAAATGGTATAAGGGAATGGAGTTTTAGAGCTCTAGGGTCAGCCTCAAAAATGGAAACGACTGCCTAAAGGAGGGTGTAAGGAGGACTAATTTAAATGATGCACGCCAAGATCTTTACAATAACTGGCACATAGTTAAGTCTCATTCATTTGTGTTATTATTATTAATGCCATATCTATCATTAAAGTGTTTAAACTCTAAACAAAGGCGGCAAGACCACATTTTAGGAAGAAAAGAGAAGGGATTCTTGCATTGGGGTGGAAACTGTTGAAAGATGAACTAACTCTAAAGGACTATGACAATTCCATAATTCAACAGAAATCTAGGAAAAAAACCTTCTCTCATTTCTCACATGTTTCAGAGCTCCTACTCTTCTCCTGTCTGGGATAGTGAAGAAATTTCACTTCAACATTCAGCTTTTTTCTTCTCTTATCTAGAGGAGAGTCTAATTTGAGTCCAGTATGAAAAGAGGGCAGCATTTAAAAAAATGAAGACCAAAAAAGAGAAGGATTTTGGGTCAGTATGGTTCTATGACTTTCTTAAAGTAAAAGCAAATATATATATATATAAAATATGTATTTATGTTATCGTGTTACTTTTGTATAAAACATAATCTATATAAACAGATTTATTATTGTTTTATTTCTTCTATATAGGGACTGGGTTGCTAATCCAAACTCCAAACTGGAAGCCAATCCAAACTCAAAGGGTATGAAAATTCGCCAAGGCATAGAAAAGATATTGACTAGTATCATAAATTATACCACAATAAGAAGGCAAGCACTGTTCAAAATACTTAGAGAAGATTTTTTTTCAAAGATTTATTTATTTCTGCGCCCCCTCCCCCCTTTGTTTTTTCGCTTGATGTCTGCTCTGTGTCCATTTACTGTGTGTTCTTCTGTGTCTGCTTGTCTTCTCTTTAGGAGGCACCAGAAACCGATCCCGGGACCTTCTGGAGTAGGAGAGAGGCTCTCAACCTCCTGCACCACCTCAGCTCCGTGGTCCACTGCATCTCTCATTGTCTCTCTTCTGTGTCTCTTTTTGTTGCATCATCTTGCTGCACCAGCTCTCCACGTGGGCCAGCACTCCTGCATGAGCCAGCACTCTGCCTGGGCCAGCTCACCAAGCGGGCCAGCTTGCCTTCACCCGGAGGCCTCAGGAATCGAACCCTGGACCTCTTATATGGTAGACAAGAGCCCAATCACTTAAGCCACATCTGCTTCCCACTTTGATAAGTTTTTAACAAAGAAATAAAACACTTTAATTTTCAATATTAATGTTTACCTTACAGTGTACTAAATAAACATCAAGGCTACAATTTTTATTTCCCTATTCATTTTATAACTGACAGAGATTTTAATGTTTGACAAAAATTGTTAAAGATCACAAAACAATCATAATTTTCTCCATTGTTTATTAAGACTGCTTTGCACAGCATCAGCTTGCACAGTCATTTTTATGGTCCTGACCTAGTGTGAAAGTGAGGACTTCCTCTGTGTGTGTATAGGTAAACTTGTAAATATAAGTATAGATTACATCTATATATAGAATAGCTTGCTTTGATGAGACCCCCTTTTGGAATTGTTTGAATTGTGACTACCAATGAAGTGTATCTCCACCAGGGGCCAGTTGGGAAATTTATAGGGGCATTTTTTCGTTGACCTTATGATTGCAAGTGCTGCTAGCATTTGGTGGGTAGGGTCAGGAATGCTAAATGTCCTTCTCTGGGCAGGACAGTGTCTAAAAATTGAGGGCCACAAGACGTTTGAATGCCCTGCCAGACATTCATGTCAGTGAAAAACATGTTTAAAATCATTTGAGGCAAGCGGCTGTGGCTTAAGCAACTGAGCTCCTGTTTACCATATGGAGGACCCAGTTTGATCCCCGGGACCTCCTGGTAAAAAAAAAAAAAAAAGAAAGGCATCCCCCACCTGTGCGGTGCGGAGAGGCACAGGCTCCCACGGTGAAGCAATGCACCCAAAAGACAATGATGCAACCAGATAGGAAAAAAAAATCATTTGAGCTTATAATCGAACTCTACTTCATAAAATAGTCTTTTGAAATATTTTAATATGCCATGAATTTTGAAGGAATGCAACTACTGTGTAAATTGAGATATAACTGTACCTACACAGAGAAGTCTGCAACATTTTGGAAAATGTCATCACTGATGACAATGCTGCGCATGGAATCTGAGCCACTAACACAGCACAGCCGTATCCGTCTGATTTGTGACACCACAGGTACAGTGGCCTATGCCTGAGTGCCAGCATCTGACACCCTCACAATGTCTTCTCGTATGGTTATGCTTGGACATGTGCCTATTGAAAATATTTTATTATAGATGGTTTTCCTTTTGTTTCTCCTTTATGTTCCAGTTAGAAATTTATATTGAATTTTAAAAATCACATGTGTAGGTAGGCTATTTTTATCTACTCATTTTATTTCAGCATAGTAAACGGAGTGTCAAAATATTTATTATTAAAAAAATAGGATACTAGGTCTGGCAGAGTTAAGAAGAATTAGTTTAGAAGGAGGCAATAAGACAAAGGGATGGCAAAAATATTCTGGGTAGCAGGAGTTGAGGGGAGAAGAGAGTAAAGGAGTGTGGAAGGGTTATTCTAGTGATGGGAATGGTGGCCAAAGAGCCATTATGAACAAGACTGTATAATGCTTAATTAAAAAAAAAATGTGTCTTGTAGGGAGTGGATGTAGCTCAAGTGGTTGAGTGCCCATTTCCCATGTATGAGGTCCTGGGTACCACCTAAAAACAAAACAAACAAACAAATGGAAAACCCACTCTCATTAGGGAATGGATGTAGCTCAGTGGTTGAGCACCTGCTTCCCATGTATGAGGTCCTGGGTTGAATCCTTGGTACCTCCTAAAATAAATAAATAAATAAATAAATTTCTTATGCTCATTGGAGCTTTTATTGGGTGGTTTTTTGGTGAATCAGAAAAAGTCAAAGCCATATTCCATGTCTAGGTCAGTGTAGGCAAAAAAAGTAGAGAAAGAGAGAGCAGGAGAAAGGGAAGGAGAGAATCATTTTGGTGTACTAGTCAGTATAGGCTAGGCTGTGCCTAGGTAACAAACAATCCCCAAATCTCAGTGGCTTAAAACAACAAAATTTGTTTCTTGGACATATTACCTGTCTGTTGCAGGTAGACTGAGGGATCTGTTCCTCATTGCCATCACCCAGAGGCCCAGGCTGAGAGAGGCATGGCAGGGAGAATGGAAAAATGGGAAGAAGCACATTGGCTAAGTGTTTCTACATGGAAGTGATGCATGTCATTTCTTTTCATAGTTCACTGGCCTTGAGCAAGGCACATGGCCATGCTTAACATCAAGGGAGCAGAGAAGCACAATCTTTCCTGCGTCTGGAAGAAGAAGGAAACTGGATTTTGGTGTACAGTGATAATGTCTACCAGGAAAGCTATAACTGAGGCGGAGAGTCAACAGGAAGAAAGGTAGATGTGACCAGGAGAGCGAGCCCCAGAACTTGCAGAACTCTTGGCGAAGGTCCTGAACTTCCCACCAGGCACACAATAGCCCATTCAAGTAACATTTACATCAATAACCAAGGTGAGCCGTAGAGATCACTACAAACCACAGGTTGGCATTTTCCATCTCAACCTGTACCTTCTTTCCTTTAAACACCCAAGAACAGGAGCACCTGGGTTGTTCATAAATCTTTGGGGTCAGTTAAGCAAGAGAACAGTCCCTTCTAGATACTTGATGAGGGCATTTTCAGTAGGAAGCTGCTGGGGGAATCAAGCACAAAGATGAAATGAGCTGGAAGAATAATTTCAGAGCAGCTACTTATTGGGGGAAAGATTGCAGTTTTATTTAACGTTTCTGTTTTCATTTTTACTCATAAGTCTCTCTTTGGCATTTGGATGAGATCAATATGCAACCCTGAGAGTTTAAGGACACTTGAAATGGTTTTCAAAATGTGTCCCCACTAGATGGCGTAAGATGCCCACCCATTTTGGGACCAAGCCCTTGAAAGGAAAATACTGCCTCACTCTGGGGACAGATTCTAAGACCATGCAGCCGGTACGTACGAAAGCCTATGCCATCCTAGAATAATAATATTATTATGAGATTTATTGCACCTAGTGCCACTAGACCATTTTCTCGGCAACATATTTTAAATAGTCATGTAGTCAAACTACTAATATTTATTGAACCTGGCACGAAATAAACATACATAATGGATATGAAAAAGTAATTCTTTTTTAAAAAGTATTTTTCGGAAACTGCACCTACATAATGGAAAATGTAGATAGTTATTTAGAGAAAATTAATCAGTCCACCCATCAATCAATGCTCACGGAATATTTTCTATGTTCAAGGTGCATTATTGGACTTTATACAGCACACGAGGCAGTGCAGCATATTGGTTGAGAGCATGATCTTTGGGACCAGATAGCCTGAACTTATACTCTGAGTTTCCGTCACTTATTAACTTTGGCCTTAGCTAATAAGTTAACCTCTCTGTGCCTCGCTTTCCTCATCTGTAAAGTGGGGATGATAACACAGGGTTAGGATAAGGAGTTAATGTTTGTAAAGCACCTCCGATATTGCCTGGAATATACTAAGTGCTAGACAAGATTTAGTCATCAATATCATTATTAAAACATAATTCCTTACTTTACAAAGGATCTCACTATAGGGTTCAATGGAACAAAAATGTACCAAGTACTATTATGTAAAAGGCACTGTTCCGGACCTGTGTTGACTCAAAGAGCTATGATAACGTGTAAGGCATGGCCTCTGCCTTACAGAAACTAGGCATTTCGTAGGAGAAGTAAGATGACACAAATTAACACAAAGAAATGCAAAGTGATACCGATGATGCTAATGACTATTGAGCAGATCTTTCCCAAATGGGAACGGGTTCAATGGGTGGGAGAGTGAGAAAAGCATCACCAGTGGATGAAGCAGCATGGAGAAAGTCCCAGAAGCAGTGGACTTGTTTGTGGGATCTAGAGAAGGTCGGAATGAATGGAGCCTGGAGCTGTGCTATGGAAACATGACTGGGAAGGGAGTGTGGGCTTAGATGATGTATTCGTCAGGGTTCTCTAGGGAAACAGAACCAACAGGAGATATCTGTAAATAGTATGAGATTTTATAAAATTGTCTCACGTGACTGTGGGGATGCACAAGTCCAAATTCCTCAGGGCAGTCTGCAAACCAGGGACTCCGATGAAGGTCCTTGAAGAGTTTTCAGGAGACAACGGTTGTCTGAAGTAGATATGGAAATTCACTTCCCCTTTTAAGGCCTTCAACTGATTGCTGACGGCAATCTCCTCAGTTGAATGTAGATGTAACCAGCCATCTATGCAATCAACTCACTGATGATTAAAGTCCATAAATGTCCTTGTATTATAATTAGCCCAGTGCTTGCTTGACCAAACAACTGGGCACCATTACCTGGCCAAGTTGACACATTAGCCTAACCATTACAGATGATCATGCAGATCCTTGGGTGCCCTGCTAGTTTATTCAGGAGGCAAGAAGGAGTCTGTCAGATGTAGTTAGTTCTTTATTCAACAGCCATTTGCCCTTCTTCCTTGCTAAGTTTTGTTCAAGGTGCAATGTACCCAGTTCCAGGCGATGACTCATGAGTGGTCGATACCTAGTGTCTTAGATACCTAGGGCTGCCATAATAATGTACCACGAACTGGGTGGCTTAAGACAACAGAAGTTCATTGTCCCACAGTCTGGAGGCTAGAAGTCTGAAATCGTGGTGTCAGCAGGGCCATGTTCCCTGTGAAACCTCTAAGGGACAATCCTTCCTTGCCTTTTCCTAGCTTCTGGTGGTGACTGGCAATCCTTGACATCCCTTGGCTTGCAGTTGCAGCGCTCAATCTCTTTTTTGTTGTCACGTGGCATTCTCCCCTCTGTCTGTTTGATGTTGTGTCCAAATTACCCTCTTCATATAAGGACACCAGCCATATTGGATTGGGAGCCACCACCCCCCCTCCAGTATGATCTCATCTTAATTTAACTAATTCCTTTTGCAAAGACCCTATTTCCAAAGAAGCTCATATTCTGAGGTGCTGAGGGTTAGCACTTCAACATTTCTTTTTTGGGGGAGCACAACCCAACCTATAACACCTACTATGATGATCTGATCCCCCTTTGCCATGTGTTGAACTTCCCATCCCTTCTTGCACCTGAGAGTGGCCTTGAAATCCAGTTCTAGCCAATAAGGAGTAAGAGGAAGTCTGCTGGGTGGCTTCTGAGAAAGTTTTTGCTTTCCTGATAAAAAGGACAGACAAGCTAGAGATTCTCTTTCTTCCCTTTCCTGTATTAAACATGGGTATAGTGTCTGAAGCAGAAGCAATCTTTTTGAGACCATACATGACAAGGAAGAAGTCAAGACAAAGCAAGAAGATAAAAGAATGTGGGGGAGGGGAGCGGATGTGGCTCAAGCAGTTGGGTGCCCACCTCCCACATGGGAGGTGCGGGTTCAGTTCCTGGTGCCTCCTAAAGAAGAGGAGCAAATGCAATGAGCTGATGCAATGAGCTGACAAACAAGCAGAGACAACAAGCAGACACAATGTGCAGAGACAACGAGCAGACACAGCAAGCAGACAGGCGAGGGAGTCATCTCGGGCAGAGGACGGGAAAGAATGTGGATATCAGAAATGGGAGTTGAAGCAATGATGTCAACCTTTTATGTTTGGAATTCTTGTTGCTAAGTGAAAAATAAATACTAGCACAAAGTCAACCACTGTTCATTGAGTATTCTGTTACATGGAGCTGAATGCATCTTATCTGGTAGAATAAAAGTTTTCATTTTAAATTCTTATTACAGAAAATTTCAAAATATAAATAAAAGGAAAAGGATGAGTATAAAGAATTCCCATGGATGACTTCAATGGCCATCAACATTTTTCCAATCGTCTTCCTTCCACCTGAAAGCTTAAATTTAGACTTTGGAGACACTGTGGAAAAAGAAGCAAGAGGCCATGATTGGATGGGGTAGGGCCTGGGGGAACCTCAGGAGCATTGAAAGTTGGTCAGAGGTTTCCAGTTTGGGAGCCTGATGCCATTCCAGAGGATAGTAATCATAAAATGAAGAACGGATCAAAGCAGGGTGGGCTTCTTTTCTCTTTCCCGGTTTTACTCTGGGCCCTCCCTAACACATAGAGAGGTGAGGACCAGGAGAGATGCAGGCAGGAGCCCTGTTGGGGTGGAGGGGCTCATACTTCCTTTCATGAGCAGGCTTTAGGGATGCTACCTCAAGTGGGAAGGTTTCCAACTCCAAATCCCTTGCCATCAGTTGTGTCTGTGCTCCAGTGGCTTGGACCGCCTTCCTTTGCCCCTGGCTTCTTCCAACTGTCCCCTCTATTGGAATCCTATCAAGTGCCTCCATGAAGTCATCTTAGGTGGAAACAAGGGGACCCCATGACAGCTCCTCCGTAGGACTCACATTGACTCCACAGAACACACATGTGCATCCTGGGCACCATGTAGCTTGATCCCCAGATCCATTGTTTTGTCCTTCATTTTTGGGCAGCAGCAGAAAGAGTCGCTGTAGAAGATTCTCATCTTTGTTCTCTCCTCAGAGTAGGAAGTTCAGGCTCTGGGGCAGGACACCAAGTAAATATTCAGATGGGGCTGTGGTTTGAATAATGACCCCTCAGAGATACCTGTGTCCCAATCCTGGGAACCTGTGAATATGTTTTTACCTGGCAGAAGGGACTTTGCAGGTGTGATTAAATTAAGGGTCTTGAGATGAGGAAATCATCCTTGATTATCCAAGTGAGACTCCATGTTATCACAAGGGTCCCTCTAAGAGAAAGAGGTGGACAGAAGCATCAGAGTCTGAGAGGGAAGGTGATGAAAGCAGAGGTGGACATGATGTGGGGCCACAAGCCAAGGAATGAAGGCAGCCCCTAGAAGCTGGAAAAGGCAAGGAAATGGATCTCCTTGAGAGCCTCCAAAAGGAATGAACGCAGCCTGGCTGACCCATTTCAGACTTCAGCATTTCAGAACAGTATGCTAAGAAGTTTGTGTTGTTTTAAGCCACTAAGTTTGTGGTAATTTGTTACAGCAGCAAGAGGCTGATACAGGTTGTCTCTCAGGGTGTCTGCCATTGAAAAATATATCCTTTATGTATATTAGTTATAAATCACAGAAAATATTTCCCTCTTCTGGGTGTAAGGTTTCTTAGTAAGACTCTTGAGAAGGGGAAATGGTATTCCCATTTGAAAGCTGGTAAAACCTTGGCAATGTAAAAATAAAAAAGACACTCCAATGCAAGTTTAAATGACATAATCTGTGACATTTTCTATATTTAGTGACTCTAAAAATTTAGTGACCTCCCAAATTTAGAATAGACTAAATCACAGGCTAAAATATTCAATAAAAACATCACAGCCTTATCAGGAAATATAAGCTATGTGGCTGTTTGGAAGTTCAGATAGTGATGGGTTTCTTAATTTCCCTGGAGAAATTACACAACCTCTCTGAAGCTGTATTTTCATCTGTGTCCTAGAGGTTGTCCTGAGGAATAAAACAGGTACGGTATGTAAAACACTTAGCATAGTGTTGGCATATGGTGTGTTAAGACAGATGGCAGTCGGCTTTCTTTCTTGTGGTTATAAAGTTATCTTATCAAGAGTCTTGATAGAAGTGGAACATATATTGGTAGTCCCATTTAAAAGGTGTTAAAAACCAAGGCAATGAAAAAAAATGATACTCCATTAGAAGGCTAGATTACATATCAATGGCAGAGCTGAGAAAGGGCCCCATATAGTAGGATTTCATTGGCCAACAGTCTTCTTTATTAAGTATTAGGCATGTCATGCTTAATTGATTGTTAGCCACATAAAATGACTTTCTATTTCCTATTTTTGATCAAGTAGGTCAAAAGTAAAGGTGGTAATTATGGTAGAGAGAAGGGAGAAGATGACCACATGTACACACACTCACATTTACATACACACTCACACATTCACACACACAATCACACACAGTTGCTGAAAAATATCAAGTATAGCAGGAAAAGATCTTTCCCTCCTGCCCTTGTCCCCACCTACACCTAGTGTCCTATTTTCTATAAGGACACATGGTATAATAAACTTTAGTTTTGTTTTGTTTTTTAATGATTTATTTTTTAATTACTTTATTTTTCTTTATTTGTTCCCTCCCTTCCCTCTGATGGTTTTCTCGTTCGTCTGCTCATTGTTTGCTCCAGGAGGCACTGGGAACCGAACCCTGACCTCCGCATGAGAGGGGAATGCCCAATGGACTGAGCCACATCCACTCCCCATGGCTTGTGGTGTTTGCCGGCTTGTGGCCTCTGCTTGTTAAGGTGGGGGCGGCATCTAGCTCTGTTGCGGTGGGAGGCGGCATCTGCTTGTCTTCTTTTAGGAGGCACTGGGACCGAACCTGGGACCTCCAATGTGGTAGGCGGACGCCCAAGTAGTTGAGCCACATCCGCTTCCCAACTTTAGTTTTTAATTTTTAAAAATTTTCTTTTTTTTTAAAGTTTATTTATTTACCCTATCCATTCCAAACCCCCTCTTCTCCATTTGCTATTCTGTGTCCATTCACTGGGCAATCCTCTGTGTCTGCCTCCTGCCATCTCTTCTCATCCTCCTCCTCCAGTCCTCACCAGGATTCGATCCTGGGGACCTCCCATGTAGGAGAGAGGTGTTCTGCCACCTGCGCCACCTCGGTTCCTGGTTTTGGGAGCTTTCAGAGCATCTTGTCTTGTCTCTCCCCTGCGTCTCTCCCCTGTTACATCATCATCTTGCTGCATGGCTCCCAGGGACTGGCGGCTCACCGGCACACAGAGCCTGGCAGCCCATGCGCCTTCTATATATATATATTTTTTATTTTACCGGGAGGTCCCAGGGATCGAACCCAGGTCCCTCCATATGGCAGACGGACGCCCAACCATTTGAGCCACATCTGCCCCCTTAAATTTTATTTTGAAATTGATTATAGAGTCACAGGAAGTTGCAAAAATAGTACATAGAGGTCTTGTACCCTTCACCATGTTTTTCCACTGATTACATCTTACATAACCACAGTACAATATCAAAACCAGGAAACTGACATTGACAATCCACAGAGCTTATCCAGATTTCACCAGTTTTATGTGCACTCATTCGTGTGTGTGTGTAGTTCCATGTAATTTTATCACATGTGTATATCCTGTTATAACCACGCCCACTCCCCTGTCCCCTCCCCCATCCCTAAACCCTGGCATGCCTTCTCCATTTGTATAATTTTGTTCTTTTGAGAATGTTATACAAATGGAATCATACAGTATGTCACTGCTTTGGATTGGCTTTTTTCCCTCAGCATGATGCTTTTGTGATTCATCCAAGCTCTGTGTATCAACAATGTGCGTGTATCAATCTACGGGTTGGATGCACTATAGTTTGTTTAATCATTTACCCATTGAAGGCCATTTGGGTTGTTTGCAATTTTCAACTGTTATGAATAAAGCTATGAATATTCATGGGAAGATTTTTGTGTAGACATAAGTTTTGATTTCTCTGGGATAAATGCCTAGAAGTGAGATTGCTGAGTCATATGGTAGTTGCATATTTAGTTTTTAAAAAAGAAATGGCCAAACTATTTTCCACAGTTCCATTTTGTCTTTCTACCAGCAATGTCTAAAGGTCAGTTTCTTAGTATCCTTGTCAGCATTTGGGATTGTCTTTTTTTTCAATTTTTTAAAATTTTAATAGTTCTAATAGGTGTGTAGTGATATTCTGTTGGGGTTGTAATTAACATTTCCCTAATGGCCAATGATGTTGCAATCTTTTCATGTGTTTATTTGCTATCTGTATATTCTCTTTGATGAAAAACCATGAGACAACAAATGTGTGTTGATTAAGCAAACCAATGTGTGGTGTTTGTCATAGCCTGGAAGTCTAAGACAAAGTTTTAGTCCTAATGGAGAAGGGAAGAGACAAAGGTTTTGCTGGGGTGACTGACAATGGTGTAGGTGTGGTCCTGAAAGCCAGCTGACCTGAATGGGCTTTGCAGGTGGGATGAGAGAACACAGGGGTGGAGTGGGATGAACCTTGTAACTGGAGGTTAGATGGGCATTTGAGCCCCTAAGTGGAGGCAGCCAGAAGGTCCTACATCAGATGGGATGACCCACTTGTCAACATGGACAGATGGCTGAGGACCATAGGTGGCTCCATCATACCCCACCCTGTGCCCTATGACTTGGTGGACCTTAGATCCTATCCAAGGCATAGATGACATCTTAGTTTTCCAGGGCTGCTGGGACAAATACCACACACTGGTTGGGCTAAACAACAAGAATTTATTGGCTTACTGTTTTAGAGGCCAAAAGTCCCAAGTGAAGGCATTGGCAAGGTCCTCCTTTCTCCCTGCAGTCTGTAGTGTTCTGGTGCTGGCTTGCTGCAGTCCTTGGGGTTCCTTGGCTTGTGCTCTGCCTCCATCACATGGTGACCTCTCTCTCCTTGTTTCCACTGACTTCCTGCTTCTACTTCTGACTTCTAGTGGTTTCTCGCTTCTACTGACTGATTCATCTGAATTTCCTCTCCTTATAGGGCCCCCAGTCATATGGATTAAGACTCATCCTGGGAAGGAATGGGTGAGCTATATGGAGATGGAGGTCTGTGGTTGAAAATACAATTGTGGGAATGTTCTTTTGGCCAATTTGGCAAGGGAGTGTTACTGGTGTAGGGTGGCACCTGGGGAATGCATCTATGGAATATGAATGTGTTCATCTTGTCATAGAGTGCTATGTCAGTGAGTGGAGACCAACACAATAAACAACAGAATATTAAAATATCATCCTGGGGTGTCCTGATACATTCTCAAATAGAGGTGCAAGAATCTCTCGAGTATGTAGGCAGTGCTTAATCGAAGTAAACAGACAAATATGCCAAGCCCTCCATAATAATGCATGTGATTATGAATCTTATTCTTGTAAAATTGAAACCTAGTCTAATAATAACTATTGCCTAAGAGTTACCTCCTAAAAACCTCCTTGTTACTCAAATATGGCCTCTCTCTAAGCCACACTTAGAAAATAAACACACTCCCTTCCCCCGGGCATGGGACATGACTCCTGGGGATAAGCCTCCCTGGCACTGAGAGAATAATGCTAAACATCAACCAGCAATGCACTTGGAAAAAGACCTTGACCAAAAGGAGGACACCAAATACAAAAGAATTTTTATGCCTAAGAGATTTCAAAATGAGTTGGGAGGTCATTCCAAGGTTACACTTATGCATATATAAGGCAGGTCTATCTAACTACCACTGTGAACAAAGTTTCAAATAGGGGTGCTCCCTAGGGCTCTAGAGCCATCAAAACACTATAGTCAAGGCACACAACTCCTTGAAATCAACACCGTGTACCTATAATTAGCACAATACCCATTAAATATATGTCTCAGAGACTTAAAACTTTGGTTTGTTCATATACCAGTTGAGCTCTGAATCTCAGAAGAGCTGTGGCCAACACCTACACTCCAGTTCATTGGACTCGCCCAGTACAACTAACAAAATGATGATGATGGATAACCTGCATCACCCCTCCCCCCAAAAAAAGAGTATCTACATCTGCAAACAAAACAGTTCCTTCCATCTGCCCTTTATGATCTAAGTCCCCTCTCAATCTAAGACAGAGTGGGCATCACCATCCCAAAATCCTCAAGGTTGAGCAATGAACAAACATAAGGGGGGAATGCAAACGGACAAAGTAAACT
Source organism: Tolypeutes matacus (assembly GCA_026826555.1). Taxonomy (NCBI): domain Eukaryota; kingdom Metazoa; phylum Chordata; class Mammalia; order Cingulata; family Chlamyphoridae; genus Tolypeutes; species Tolypeutes matacus. The sequence continues at coordinate 7,485,195 of JAKSZT010054552.1, forward strand.
TAGTAATATTATAGTAATGGAAGAACATGTAATGATATAAATATAGTGGTTACCAGAGATTCTGAGGGGAGGGGAAAGAAATAGTAGGTGGAACATAGGGCATTTTTAGGACATTGGAATTAAATATAAGCCACAAGGTAAACTATAGACCTTGGTTATTAGCAATGTTTCAAAATTTATTCATCAATTTTAACAAATGTACCACACTAGTGTAAGATGTTATTAATAAGGGAAGATGTGGGAGGGGAATAGGGTAGGGTATATGGGAATCTTTATACTTTTGATGTAACTTTTCTATAATCTAAAACCTCTTTAAAAATAAAGTTTATTATTAAAAAAAAAAGACTCACCCTGATGCAATTTGGCCATACCTTAACTAAGGAATAATGGCATCTTCAACAGGCTCTATTTACAAATGGGCTCACACCTACAAGAACATGGATTAAGATTAAGAATGTGCTTTGTTGGTGTACATGATTCAATCTACCACAGGTGGGGAGATGAAGATCCCTAAATTGACTAAGAAATTTGATTCATAAACACCCATTTTGACTCTTTTTCCTGAGTAGGCAAGAGCAAAGTTTGCTATCTAGGGGAGAATGTAAGCTCAGTATGGGGATAAATTTGTGATGTAGGGGAAAAAAGGATTAGATATTTTTGTTCTGCAATTCTGTACTTAAGGGATTCAAACCTGCTACACATATTACTCAGAAAAGAGACTTTCTTCCTTTGCCAACCAGGCAACAAGCCCATCAGCCCTGGCTACTGGACCCAATGACAGCTTTGTCAGGTCTTGTTTTCATGGAGCGGGACATATCTATCTGCATCAACCACAAAACCAATACTGCCTTGCTTTAGCCAAAACCCTTCCGAGGACACACCTGTGGTTTCTGCTGAAGTGCTCTGGCAATCTTCCAACATCTGTCTGGAAAAATCTGGCAAATTATTCAGGGAGAAAACACACCCTGTGACTCAACTTCAGCTTTTGCTAGCTTGTCCTTATGCCTGGAAGTCAAAGAAAGTAGAAGGGTGGGGGAGCACTGAGGGCAGGTTGAACTGAGCCTCCATTGCCTTTACAATTCACCTGCAATATTCCAAATCATCTGTGTTCCCCAATTAAAGGCCCAGAAAACTAGGATATCCTAATTTCTCTAGGTACCTTTTCAAAAGAAAAGAAAAGTAATTCTTAAGTCTGGATTGTAATTTTTCAGTGTTTAATGAGTATAGGAACAAACCACTGCTCTTGTAAAGAGTTCTTTACAAGATTAAAGACTGCCATTTCCAGCAAATGCTGAAGAGTGAACAACTGGTATTGGTTTCTTTCAGTGCACTTTTAGGAAATAAGGCCAAACTAACATTAATTGCGCTTTCTGATGACTTCATGAATATCAACAAGATATTGCTTTTCAAGGGAGAAAAATGCTTTTAGTGTGTGTGTTTGGAGAAAAGGACTAAGGTTCATGAATAAGGGTGTGGTTTTTGACAGCTCATTTTTGGGGAGAGATATTTGAAGGGATAAGATTGTGGGATAGAAATCAGAGGTAGACATGGGGAAACTGATAGATTAGACATTGCTTCTCTTACTATGTAAAATTCAAGTATCGGAATCTAATATTCTAAGAGAAGATTAAGCATAAAATCAGTACTATATTGAGAATCTAAAATTCAGTTGTCTTTCACCAGTTTTTTGTAATTATATTACTCTCACAAAATTGAATAAATAACAAAGAAGGCTAATTATGTGCTGAAATGCTTCTGGCAATTGAGGAGTTCCAACTATATTGTTTTTTGAAAAGTGTCCAAGGTCTTGCATCCAGAGAGTGGCTATGCATACTGGTTTTATAAAAAAGTCAAATGAAATGCACAACATGAAAAGCAGTCCATTCTAGTACTGCTCAAATGTTGGTCTATTCCTCAATAACCAACATTTGAGGTCTAGAACCCTCCATCTTTTTCTCAAGCTTGGAGTACACGCTGGATGCTGAGAAGGCATACAAAGATGAGCAGGATACACAACCTGCCCTCCATTGGGTCTTGGTTTAGGGGGAAAGACAGACATGTAAACTAACAATAAGTACTCCCTCCGAAGCACCTGGAGACACCTGGAGGAAGTGACATGTTCAGGGTTAGGTGTGGAGTCAGAGGGAGCCCTTCCAGAAAAGAGAAAAATCCATGCAAAGAAGGGGCAAGAAAGAACAAGAATGTTTAGGGGACCAAAAGTAGTCAAGCATGCTGCTCTCTATCTCTCTCTGGACCCTCAGGAGGTGAGGCAGAGGCTTTCCCTTCCCATTGCATGCTATTGAAGTTAGTATTTACCCAAAAAGACCAATGAAGATAAGCCTGATGAGAAGAGGCAGCTTTTCCATTATTATGTTTGTTTTTTTTTCTTTTTTTTTTATCCTGTTGCAGCTTCAATTTTAAATTAATTGATCAATCCAGAAGAGAAAATACATTCACAGAGCTCAAAAGTCAAATTGTGATGGTTTGGGGCTCTGCTCTATGTACCCCAGCAAAATATGTTTTTAAACTTAATCCATGCCTATGGGTGTGAACCCTTGTAGACAGGACTTTTGTTGAAGTTACTTCACATAAGAAGCCCAGGATGGGTCTTAATCCTATGACAGGAGTCCTTGACAAGCAGAATGAAATTTAGATATAGAAGAGAAAGACACAGGAAACACCTGAAAGTCAATAGAACCCAGAAGAGAAGGGAGAAGCCAGGAGATGGTGTCATGTGCATTGAGATGTGGCAGAAAACCCACAACTAAAGATCGCCAGCAGCCAACCCCAGAACACCACAGTCTTCTCTGAGAAAGCCTCACCTTGGTGATGCCTTGATTTTGGACTTCTTCAACCTCAAAACCATGAGCTAATAAATCCACATTGTCTAAGCCAACGCACTGCATGGTGTCTGCGTCACCAGCCAGAAAAATAAAACACCAATATTAAATGTATACAGTATAAAAGAAATGCCTCCACTCTTCTCCTCTAATCTGCCTTGTTTCCATCTTCTCCCCACTGTACCCTGTTGCCCATAGTTAACTATTTTGCTTAGTTGTTTCTTTTTCCTGGAATTTCTTTGTGTAAATGCAAGCAAAAATGAAAAAAACAACAACAAAAAACAGCAACAACAACAACAAAACCTCTTATTTTCGGGCAGCATGCAATAGGAATACATTTTGCTCTTTTTTTTCTTAACTACATATTAAGTTGAATATCTTTCTATATCAATACATAGAAACCTTCCTCATTCTCCCTTCCAGCTTCATTGTCTCATATTATACTTCACCAGACTCCTGTTAAAGAACTTTTGTTGCTTCCAATCTTTGGGCATTATAAACAATGCTGAAATGAATAACCTTGTGCCTATATCCTTTTTGTATGTGAGCAGGTTGATTTGTGTGATAAATTCCCCAAAGTGGGTTTGACAGTCAAAGAGTAGATGCCTGTGCAGATTTGATAGAGGTTGCTGCTAGAGGCTTCACTTCAGTTGGCTTTTAATTATTAGGCAGATCACATAAATCTATGGAATTTTCTACGTATAACTCTTGACTGATCTTGCAGTCACTTAGTCTCATTGTATACTGGATGGAGAGTAAATAGCACTGATGTCACTAAAAAAGACTTGTGTTCACTACTTGCAGTATAGTCTTGGTAAGGGGTCCAGTATGGCTAAGTGAAATAATCATAATTTTTAGAACTTCTATGTGTGTGGTGCAATGTTTGTGGGGTGTATGAGCAGGATTTTGGGAAACAGCTGGGAGGTTTTTCAAACCACAAATATTTCTTTTCATCTCTCCCTAAGATTCTGGTTTACCACCCTCCCCTTCCTGCCCCCCCCCAACATACACATCTCCCCTGGAAATATATTCTTTTCACTCTCTCATCTCAGATGCCCACAGTGCGACACTATTCTTGATGAGAGTGGCAAAAACCTCAGAGCAAAAGGCAGATCTTTAAAGTAAAAAAATTCAGCTTTATGGAAAAAAAATATACTATCAGGCCTTCATTTTTTCTCCTTTTGTGAGGAGCTGGAAATAAATATTGTCATGAGTGGGCACTGATTAGCAGATTTGCATTTGGGAACCACTGTACTATACTTTTCACCTTTCAGGTAATGAAAGTTCTACAGGTGACTCCCCAAACTTGAACCTTTTCCCCAGTATTTTGTTGTGTATTCCCCCAGTCCCAAAGCCTTTCCTTCCCATCCTTGTTTCCTCTTTCCCTTGTCCATTGGACGCTCTCTCGTTTCCATTTGGCTTTCAAAATCTTCATTCAGGCAAAGATTAATTTCCACCTCCTTGAAGAAACCTCTAATTATTCTTGTCACAACCACAATCTCGCCCTTCTTTCCACTTAGCAGCTCACGATTGAGTACAAATTATTTTCGTTTTGTTAGTTCCACCTTCAGATCTAAATGGTAAATCCTCCTATGTCACGGGCCATGTCTCAAACATCTGTTATGTCGTACATAACTAGCACAGGGTGGACATAGTGGTAGATAGGCATTCTTTCATACACCTACCAAATGCACTGCTTGCTGCTAGAGTCCATGTACCAGGGACTGGAGATATAAAAATGAGCAAAATACAATCCTAGCCTGAGAAGAAATTAGAGTCGAATTTGGGTCATGAATCTGTAAGCTGATAATTCAAGTAAAATAGGGTAAGCGGATGTGGCTCAAGCAGTTTGGTGCCCACCTCCCACATGGGAGGTACCGGGTTCGGTTCCCAGTGCCTCCTAGAGAAGATGAGCAGACAGATAAGGGAGCCATCTTGGGAGGGGGTGGGATTGAAAAAAAAAAAAAAATCTTAAAAAAATAATAAAATAGGATAAGGGTCACACTTTGTGATTAGTTGATTAATTCAGCAAATCATCAATCACAAAAAACAGCATTCCTTTTTTCATTAAACTTTTTTTTTTTGCAGTATGTCATTTATACATGACCATAGCATAAGTGTATAGTAAAAGTTGTGAACTTACAAAACAAACATGCATGTCATCATACAGAGCTTGCATACATTCCTCCACTACCAATACCTTGCTTTGTTGTGAAACATTTGTTATAAACTATGAAAGAGCATCATCAAAATATTACTACTACTTATAGCCAATATCTTACATTTGGTGCATTTTCCCCTCAACCCACCTGATTACTAACACCCTGTGTTAGTATTATATATTTGTTACAGGAAAACAGCATCTTTATCGCCTCTTTTACAAATCTCGCTGGAGGAAACTCAATGGTTGGTAAAGTAGCCGGAAAGTGGTTATAACTAGACCCCTGAGATATGATAGGCTCCTGAGAAGTGGCAGAGCCACAGCCAAAAGGAACCCATTTCCTCCCCAGTCTCTTCAATAAAGAATGAGAAAGAAAGGAAAAAAGCCAAGGTAATAAGAAACTGTAGTGAAGATGCAAAGTTGTCAGGGACCCAAGAGAAACACAAGTTCAAACGAGGAGATAAAAGACCAAGGAGGGGGAGGATTCTCTGCCCATAGAAAAACAATGGCCTTAAAGAAAAGGGGTGGGGGTTTGAAGGGGTGAGCCCAAAGGACTTGGGCTTTGACTTGACTATCAGAGTAGCAGGTTATAGGAACCAGGGGTGTATCAAGGTGTCAATTCAAGGGACAGGAAAAGAAAAATATACACCCTGCTCTTTACTACTTAATCACCGGACTTGGCTAGTTTTGCCATGGCGTTGGACCTATCAGTTGGCAGGTCTCAAGTGGGAGACCGGGATAAAGCTGATAACTCTAATGAGGTTGATTCCAAAATTCTGGAAACCCTTGGCCCAAGATTCAGTTGCTTGGGGGAGCCATTTCCTAGAAGTTGCTGGGACAGAGCTGTGTTACTGACTCAGGAGGAATAGCTTGTGGTCACCCTGGCACCCTGAAACGCTGGTTGCTGAGACCTAGACTCAGATTCTGCCAATGAGCATCTGGGTCCTTGCCTGAGATTTGTCACTAACTGGTGCATGGTCCTGCACAAGCTATTTGCCCCCTGAGGTGCTAAAGACCCTTTAGCATCTTTTCTAGCTTTGAGATTTTATAAGTTCATTAGTCTTAAACTGGAATATCAGCTCCTGATGCTGATAAAATGAGGAATGTGGTATCAAAGGACAAACGTATGGGGATGCCTTACCCCTTATTCAAACATGCCCACTTTTGGGGGGTATGGTTAATTTTTTTCATCCTTACTTATAAGACCAATATAAATCATTCCCTATGCTTGTAAACAATTTGGGGAAACTTTTGCTGGGTCTGATTTTTATTCCACCTACCTAATTTTTAAAGACTATCCCTCTTTATCCATATAAATGCTCAGATGTCACATAGACTCATAGACGATTGCAGAGACTCACCCAGATCATGTAGCTGGTTAGTGATCAAGTTTGGACCTCAGCAGGGCCAGCCCATGTCCCCCACCCGCATGCTATCCGTCTCCTAATTTAATTCATCAAATGTTCATTGAGGGCCATCTGTATATTTAGCGCAGTGCTTGCTGGCATGGAAGAGCCTGCCAGCAGCGAACTTCTGATTCAATTACAGACAGTTGCCTTAAACAAACATGGCAATGCGTTATCAGCACCTCCTAGAAAACAATGTTCGGTTTTCTTAGTGTTGCACCTCTGCACAAACCAGTTAGTACAGATTTGGGAAAAGAGCAGATTGAAGGCCAAAAATAGAGTTAAGATGGCCCCTCCCAGCACTGGGAAAGAGGCAGGCAGTAGAAAGGGAAGATGAAGATACAGTCCCAGTTCTGTTGGATGATTGAAATAATAGTTGCTTTTGCTGTCTCCTTCAAATAATCTGGCTTTGTCCAATTCAACTTTTAGTCTACAAGTAGTTATTTTTCTCTCAGGAAGAAAAATAGTCAAACCCTGATTCCAGAAGATTTGGGACTATCCTCAGCTAAAAATGAGGATGGGTTGTGCACTTGATTTGCCTGCTGCCAGGTTTCTAAGTCTGCCAGCAGCATGGGACGTATTTGTAAGTCATGGTTAAGGATGTTAAAGAACTAAAAAGAAAAATCCACTCAGTTACTGCAAAGCTCTCTTTTACAGTGTTTGTGTTCTAGAAACTTTGCTGGATTAGCAAATGTTAATTCTTGCGTGCTTTTTAATTAGTCAGTGGTTAGGCTATTAAATGATTAAATGTTAATGGCAATAATTTTCCTTTCATTTATTGCACAGTAGCAACACGTTTGGTTCCCCCCCCCCAATGCCTTTTTGTTGAACAAACAGTATTTCAACATAAGTAAATAAAATATTTTGAGGTACCACAAACTAACAGCTTTCATTTTCCATGTATTTCTTCTAATTCTTATGCCCATGAGGTAAGTATTTTACTTAGTTACAATCATACTGTTGTGACAGTTGGCAATCTCAATATTTTCCCTTTTAGAACACATTATAAACATTTTTCATGCTTCTATAGGCTTGGTGATTTTTATTTAATGGCTGCACAATATTCCAAGGGATGTATGTCCCATTGCCGGATTTAGCAATTTCCTTCTTCTTGAGGTTGCTGCCAGCCTCTCACCATATCCAGCACCACAGTTTGGATGGAATTGTTACTACAGAGAGACACACAAAAAAAGTCTTTAAGGTGACTATCTTTTGCAACATTAAATGAAGAAGGGGCTCCAGCTAAATGATGTATCTATCAGATAAAAAGACAGCACCCAGTCTATAAAAGCCCACAGTGTGGACAGTTGGTAGATAAAAATTCTTCCTACACCAGGACAGAAATATTCCAATAGTTTGTAACCAAGGTAAACACAATGAAATTCATGTTCATGATTAATAACCAAAAAAATTAGACGTACTAATACCAAGTGCCAATTCCACCTTCCTTTTTTCCTTCCCCATGTGCCTGACCAGCGTAACAGGGGACAACACTGCCGGAACTTGGCTTCATTAGACTACTAATAAGCATCGCTCAATATTAGACTGCTAATTAGGCATCAGAGGGGAATCTGCTCTTCTGAGGACAGAGCGCTCCTTTCTTGACCTTCTGTTGGATTTAGGGCTAGCAGGTGAATGCGCGGAGAGAGACGCTGTGTCGTCTGGCGACAGGAATTAAGAGCCGTTGGAGAAGCCTTGAGCCCCTGGCGGGAGAGGAAGAAGAGGGGGGAATAGGGGCGTTGGCAGGTGGGTACCGAGTAGGAGGCTGCGACAGTAGAGTCCGGTCCTTAACAAAGCCCTACGCGGCGCAGGATGGAGAAGGCAGCGGAGAAGCCGAGGATGGGGTCGGGGCTGGCGGACCAGCGAGGAGTCCTTGGCCCCCGGGACGGGCAGGGCAGGGCGGGGCGGGGCGCTGCGGGGCGCACAGCAGGTGCTGGGCGCGCGGAGGGCGCGCAGTGGGCGGGGTGCTAAGAGGGACTCAGGTCCCGCGCGGGGCGGGGGCAGCGGGGAGGGCCCGGGGGCGGGGCGGTTGGCTGTGGCTGGAGGCCCGGGGCGGGGCACGCGGGGAGGCGGTGCCGTGCGCGGCCTAAGGCCCCGAGCTGCCGCGCTGCCCTCAGCGCGTGTCGCCGTGTCCCGCGCCCGCGTCGCCCGCCCTCGCCATGCTCCTGCTGCTGGGGCTGTGCTTGGGGCTGTCCCTCTGCGCAGGGAGCCAGGAGCGCCTGGCAACGGCCCCGGAGCTGCTAGAGGCGCGCATCCGGGGTGACACTTTGGAGCAAGTGAGTGAAGAATTTCAGGGAGCCGGGGAGGGGTCTCCGGTCGCGTGCTGCATGGCCTTTGGCAGGCAAGCAAGGAAGAAAGCACCCCATCTCCTCTTCCATCGCCTCCCGCTTTCTCTGATCTTTTCCCCCAGCCCTCTGCTCGGTAGAGTTCCCACATCGATTGGTCTGGGTTGGTGCGAGAGTCTGAAATGCCCTCCGCGTGAAGGTTCCTGCAGAATTGTGTAGGGGATTTAAAAGTCCCGCAAATCGAGCTTTCTTCCTGGCTCCAGTTTTGCGCGCCGATTTCTGCCAGGTTTTTGTTTGTTATTAATTTTTCACCTTGAGCCCCAAGTTAATTTCAAGGTCTTATCTTCACCACGCAAACGAGGGGTAGTGTGTTACTGCTGTTCCCACTTGATCCAGAAAAAGTGGACGGTCTGGAAAAAGATCCACACTCCTGGAAGCCTCCGCTTTTCCTATCTGAAAACCGGGAGAACACAGCTATTACATTGGATCGTTAGGAATGGTCTGACGGTGGGACCAGGACGAGGAATCAGTCTCAGACCCTCTTGTTAGTATTCTGTTCGTTTGCCAGAGTTTGTGTTTGAAATGCCTTAAGCTTCGAGGTGAATAACGTCAGCAAATATGAAATCTCAATAAATAGGAAAGGGCTTTGAAAATCATAAAGTGGTTTATACAAATATAAATGTAAGATTCTATGCAGCCAAGTGGCTCTGTCACTGCTGTTAGAGACTGGATATCTACATCCCCTGGTGCTGTGTACACATATTTAAATCTATTTAAATTGTTTGCCTTAAAGCAGATTTTCACAGGTGGGGAGGAAGATACGAGTAGGCACACATTTTCTCTCCTTTTCCAGCACCTTGTTTTCAGCAGTAGATCTGGAAGGCAGACTCTACCTGAACATCAGACCGTTATTCTCATATGGATTCTGCCTTATGAGTGTGCTTTTCTGAAAAAATGGAAGTAATAGTGATTCTCTCAGAGGGTTTTCAGGTTTTATTCTGCAATAAAAATTCCAGGAAGCTGTGTGGTGGTGAAGTGGGAGAAGTGCAGGTTTTAGATCAGAGAGAAAGGCTGGGTCTTCCCTCTGTCACTTTAATTTCTCTGAGTCTTCATTTTCTTCTTGGTAACAGCAGACAATGCTCCTTTTGAGCATTCCATCCAGTAGGTGTAAAGACCTGGTATACAGTGAGCACTCAATAAATGGTAGGTGTTTTAGTAAGTGGTTAAGGACAGGGACTTGATGCCAGGTTGCCTGGGTTTGATTCCTGGTTCTGTCACTTTCCAGCCCCGTGACCCTGGGCAGGTCATCCAGTGCCTGAATTTCCTTCTCTGCCAAATGTGGAAAATAATAGGATTGTGAGGGATTAAATGAGTTAATACACCCAAAGTGTTTAGCACAGTGTGGGCACTTAATGTTAGCTATTCCTATTAGGCTTGTGCAGCTAAAGTGCTGAAGGAAGGAATTTGGGGGAAAGATCTTGAAACTTGTGGTAAGGGAGGGGCAGGGAAAGGAGAGTGTGGAAAGGATTGAAACAAAGACTCTGCAAGTCCAGTAGATTTAACAACCTCCCAAGTTTTCCCTGCATAGAATGACAAGGATTTGGCCCAGTTTGGTGATTTGATGTTGGCTTCAACCCATGGCAATATCTATTTGTCTTGAAAATGACTACATCAGAAAAAAGCAACAACCCCCAAACTCCAAAATATAAAGTTCTATGAAAATCTGCAATTTCACTTTTATAAGTTTTTTTTTTTTTTTAAGTTTTATGTGATATAAGACGTAAGCATGAGCTCCAAAACCATACTCCCTGGGTTTAAATCCTGGTTTACTGGCAAATTACTTGACCTCTATGAGCCTCTATTTTACCTGCTCTGGGATGAGGGTGATGAGATTACTTAATCAGAAGGATTATGAAGATTGAAAGAACTAATTAATATATATAAAGTTTAGAACAATGCCTGGCAATGCAATTAGTGCTGCATTCTCAAAAATTTTGATCTTCAAAATTATATGTAAACTTTGCTTTTATATATGATTATTAACTTGCATTGCCATTCCAGAGATATTTTATTTGTCACTTACGTTTAAATGGAAATAGTTACTGATAACATCTTAGATTCAAGTTCCTTCCTCTACGCCACCCCTCCACTCCAAATTTTACTCATAGTGTAGGGACTACTGAAAGCAGAGGCTTTCAAACTTTGGTGTGGAAAAAGTCACTTGGGAACTTATTAAATATTCAGATTCCAGAATCCCATTACCAGTGATTTAAATCCATTAGGTTTGAAGTGGGGCCCAGATGATTCAGATGCAGGGGATGCATGGACCACACTTTGAATAATACTACTTTAAGACACTCTTTCAGGAAATTAGTTGCCTGCAGATTTATCTTTTTTGTAAATTTCAAATTCACAGGGTTTTCTTCAATAAGGATAGAACTATATCCTGGTTATTATGAAAGATGTTTTTAATTTACAAAATAGTAGCCACCAAATTTTGAGCATCTATCATGTAGGTGCATTATGTAAAAATAATAAGAGGTGACACGGTTAAGAGTACTTCACGTGGAACCAGACTGCCTGGGTTCAAATCTGGGACCTACCATTTACTATGTGTACTTGGGCCAGTCACTTAATCTCTCTGGGTCTCCGTTTATATCATCTGCAAAATAGAGTTGTTAATAGTTTCTACCTCATGGGCATGGGGGGATCTTGGTTTTTGGAGGGGATTAATACTTACACAATTTGGAGGGCCCTCCTTTAAGAAAAAGAGTATAAAATTATGAATACAAAATTAAGTGCTAAGGTGGACATTCATTTGGAGCGATAACTACATCACAACAAAATACAAACATTAACAAGCTGACAAACTCCATAAATATCACACATTGTTAGGGACGTGTACAAGAGAGGGGCCCTGAAGCTTATGTTTTAGTAGCTTCAAGTCAAGCCACGTCTACTCTTACGGTTGTCGTGAAGAGTCAGTGATTCTATTCAGGCAAAGCACTTGTGTCTAGTAAGCACTCAGGTAATGTTAGCTATTTTTATTATTTATGTACAGCCTATTTAAATCTCTGACTACCATTGTGCAATCGTTATCCGTGTACTCACTTTATTTTACCACTGAGAACATGGCAGTCCACCCAGGTCAGGGGTGTACCCCAGCTTGACACGCAGAGGCTGGACTAGTACCCAGGTGTGCTGAAGGCCAAAGCTCTGGCTAAACCACCCTCCAAACAGCAAGCCATATCCATATTCACCATTCAATTTAAGTTGTTCGAGTGCGATTTTTATTTGTAGCACAGCTCCTGGCACAAGGAATGTGCTCAATCCATATTTGTTGTCCTTCCAACATCGACTGTGGTGATACCTTGCTCATTCCCTGAATTAGGCATTCAATTCCCTGAATGGAGAATTGCTGGATTTTTAGTTTCTTATAATTTCTCACTCAGAACTCAATCTTTGCATTTAAAAACAAAACCAAATGCAAAGATCAGGACAACTGTTTTTTTTTTTATAGATTTATTTTTACTTATTTATCCCCCCCACCCCCCTTGCTGCTTGTGCTCGCTGTTGTTTTTCTGTGTCTGCCTGTCTCCCTTTGTTGGGTCATCTTGCTGCGCCAGCTCACCGCACCACACGGGGACTTGCCTTTACCAGATAGCCACGGGAATCAAACCCGGGGCCTCCCATATGGTAAACGGGAGCCCCACCAATTGAACCATAGCCGCTTCCCCCAAGACAACTGTTTTTTAACTCTTTAAAAATGGTCAGTAAAAGATTGTGTGAGCTCCAGGCCACTCAGTACTGTCTCCCTTATGTGCATGGATGCGATTGTTGAAATGGAATTGTAAAGCTGAATGGGGAAGGAGTACACTGTGGGAGAGATTGCAGAAATTTGCTCACTCCCAAACCAGCCATATCTTGTTTCTTGGGGGAAAGGAAAGGTGGAATCCTGAGAAGGGAGTGGTGAGTGGAATGTGATTTCATGATCCTAACTAGCATTTCCCCAAAAGTCTTGGATGCTCAAACAAATAAATCTTGCTTAATGTGCTGTCAGAGTTCCAGATGGGAATTCCAGCAAGGTTTCTGTATCAAAGGAACAGCAGGAGTATATTTAGAAAGAGTTGACACTGAGATGGAGACCTGAGCTTTTGTTCTGGATCCCAGACCAACTTGTTATTTTCCCACAAGCAAAGTGTGTGTCCTTTGGTTTTTACAGGTGAAAAAAAGAGACAGGTTGATTTGCTAAGGCCGATTGCTTTTTTTTTTTTTTTTTTTTTTTTATCTGCCTGGAAATGGTTTGAAATGTTAACTCAAATATGAAGACATTTCATCTGTTACTGAAGTTATGGGCACCCCAAATTGTGAATATAATAGCTAAATAATCTACAGCCACATTACTCCAAAGGAAGAAGAATTTTGTGCAGTTGATATGGAATTACCCGAATGGGAATATTCCCAGACTAATGGCTTCTTAGCCACAATGACAGATGGCATCTCCAGTGCTTTCCATCTCTAGCCCTTGATGATTGCAGGTCCTAGAGCAGATCTGTGAGGTAACTGACCCCGGACTTGCCGGGTCTTGGTCTCAGGATTTCATACCTCCCTGAGATGCTGATAAATTCTCCGTGCAGATCCTTCTAGGAGCTCATGATTCCAGTCGATTGAAGGTGTTTGGCTGTGGCCAGCCCGGGTGCAGTGTCTCTTGGATCTGTTATGGGACCCAGAGTCACAGACCCAGTGACAGAACTTAAAAGGAAGAGTAGAGGCTATGAGCCCTGACTTTATGTCTCTCTTTTGGTCGTGCTGGGTGTATTAGTCAGGGTTCTCTAGGGAAACACAATCAACAATCTCTCATGTGACCGGGGGGATGCACAAATCCAGATTCTGCAGACAGGCTGCACACCAGGGGCTTAGATGAAAGTCCAATGAAAGTCCTTGATGAGTTTCTGGGAGACACTGGCTGTCCAAAGACAAGCTGGGAAATTCTCTCTGAATGTTGAAGTCACTTCCCCTTTTAAGGCATTTAACTGATTGGATAAAGCGTCACTCATTGCTGACAGCAATCTTCCTGATTGATGTAGATGTAATCAGCTATCTATGCAGTAAACTCACTGGTGACTAAAGTCCCTAAATGTCCTTGTATTACAGTTAGCCCAGTGCTTGCTTGACCAAACACCTGGGCACAATTACCTGACAGAGTTGACACATTAGCCTAACCATCACACTGGGTTGTCGAAGCCTCCCTTCCCAATGGGAGTGACTTGTGAATTTGGAGTATAGTTAGGCTTTGCTTCTCTGCTCCCCTCCCACAGTCTTTCCCATTGGGGGACTTTGGGAATGCTTTAAGGATATTTCTTTTCTCTTTCAGTGATGATCAAACACTGTGATAGAGCCTGAGGAAAAATAGAATCCCTGTTATTCAAATTATAAACATTTAAGCAGCTCCTGCCATTTTTTTTTTTTTTAACCTATAGTTGGACTAATTGATGATGGGCTAGATGGGAGAGTCCAAACTCCATAGCCCTGATAGTATTATAGCTACATTCTTAGCGCAAAGGAAACATTTACCCACTTTTCTACCTCCTGGTCCTGCGTGATGCTTGGTCTATGTGAGTTAAAGGGGCAGGAGCAGATCTAGAAAGTCGATGCTTTCTTCAGCATAGTTCTTTTATGGAACTGTGCTCTCTTTAAATTTCTCCTTCCTTTTCATCTCATGCCCACAAACATCCTCCGTGACTAGTTCTAGCTATACGTCCACTTTTTTATGGTCACTTGGGAACTGAGTGAACTTTTTTCCATTTCCTTCGTAACTTGTAAACATCACCTTGTCTATTATGATTTCATGGGTATGTTTCTATATGTTAATGATAAGGTCCTGATGCCAGGGATTGTGGCTTTTATTTGTCAATAAATATCGTGTTCTGAACATCTTCTGATGTTGGAGATATAAGCTCAGTTCAGGAGCACTAAAGAACCCTATTCGAGCCCTCTTGTAAGTCTACGATTTGGGCTCCTAAGGAAGTGGGTATAAGCCCTAAGATGACTATCGTAGTCCTTTTACCATTAGGTTGGAAGTCAGTTCTTTATCTGCCCCCAAACTTTCATCCCCAGTTTCTTATAAGGCAGTGGGAAAATGCTCAATCCATTAAAAGGATTAGAAATTCCTAACTAAAAACAATGATGATGACATTGGTCATTTCCACTTCCAATCTTAGCTGGCAACAGGAATCTCTGTGTACCAGGAAGCTTTGATACTGGTTCAGTCTGAGTTTAGACTTGGACTGAAGTAGAGCCATAACGATCCCCTGAGACATTCAGATAAACATCTCAAAAATGAAAAACCTTCTCTTGTTGTCCTTAAGACTTGTTTATTTTCTGGGATTTAAATTTTTTTTTTATTTGTACAAAGGAGAAAATTTCAAAGAAAATACTTTAGATCAATCAGAAAACATAATACTTGAGAGGGGTTGGGCTTTCCTTCTGACCATGGTTATTTAACACAGTCCCCAGCCTTTTCCACAGTCTTAGGGAGGGAAGGGCTTGAGGTGAACCTGCAGAATTTGGTAAAGAATTTGTCAAGATGCTTATTATAGCTCCCCTTTTGGCAATTCCTCATACATTGCACCTCATTTTAGGAATTAGAAACCAGTGATTTTTTTGGAGTCAGGGTGGATGACAACCTAAACCATATACTCTTTTTTTTTTTTTTTTTTTTTTAATTCTCCCTTTCCTCTCTCCCTTCCCCTGAGATAGCTCCCTCATCTGTCTGCTCATGGTCTGCTGGTCTCCTCAGGAGACCCAAACCCAGGACTGGGAGGCAAGTGCCCTACCACTTGAGCCACTTTGTTGTGGCTCCTGCGGCTCCTTGTGGCACCTTGCAGTTCCTTGCAACTCGTCTTCTTTAGGAGGCTCCGGGAACCAAACCTGGACCTCCCATGTGGGAGGTGGGTGCCCAATTGCTGGAGCCATGTTTGCTCCCCCTACTATTTCTTTTTCTTTCTAGTCCATGTTCTATAGAAGAGGGGGCTCTAAAGAAGATTATAATGGTAATCTATATATCTCTTGGGGGGGGTGGGGATCAGGTGGAAGATAAGGATTAAAACAGCTTCTGTTATACTTTTAGTTTTCAAAATGGAAATATCTTTTTTGTTTTCTCTTTCATGGAAGTAACACATACTTATTTGTTAAGAACTGAGGTAATACAGAAAAGTTTAAAGAAGAATTCCGCCACCTGAAGGTAATAGCCATTAACACTTTGGTGCGCATTCTATACACACAAACACACAAAAACAGGATCATGTCAGATACACTGTTTTGTTATGTAATTTAATCATTTAAAAATATATAATGAATGTGTCAGTCAGGATAGGCTTGCTTCTACTGTGATAACAAATAAGCTTCAAATCTCAATGGCTTAAATAACGTACATTTATGTTTTATTTCTTCCCTGTGCAAGGTGTCCATCTTCCCTATACAACTATGTGTATCGTGGTCACTTGGAACTTGGGCTGATGGTGTACCTACCATCTCAAACGTTGCTGATAACTGTGCCAGAGAGAAAAGAGAGTCCTGGAAGACCTCACATCTGTAGTTAAATACATGTTCTAGAAGTGACAAATGTTGCTTACATTAAAAACTCATTGACCAGAAATTGTGACAT
Source organism: Tolypeutes matacus (assembly GCA_026826555.1). NCBI lineage: Eukaryota > Metazoa > Chordata > Mammalia > Cingulata > Chlamyphoridae > Tolypeutes > Tolypeutes matacus. The sequence continues at coordinate 7,501,553 of JAKSZT010054552.1, forward strand.
GGCTCTACCTCCCCATAGAGGGCCAGGAAGTTCAATCTTTCTGGCAGAGAGCTAGAAAAATATTTGGTGAACAGTATTAAAGTCCAGTAAAATGAACAACTTATCAATGTCAGTAAATATAGATCCACATCAGCATGTTCAATAGCTATATTCTAATTGATTGATGCATCCTAGTGTATTTAACCAAGCCCCCTTTTAAAGGGTATTTTAGGCTTTTTACAAATATTGACAATTGTTTTAAAAGTTGCAAGGAATTTTCTTGTACATTCATTTTTTTCTGATTTTTTTTTTTTTTAACCTTAGAGTACTTTTCTGTAAGTAGAATTTCTAAATGAAAATATATGGATACAGGTGGGAATGTAAAATGGCATATCCACTTTGGAAAACTGTTCGGCAGCTTCTTAAGGAGTTTAACTTAACTTTACCACATGACCCAGTAATTCCACTCCTAGGTATAAACCCCAAGAGATTTGAAAGCATTTGTCCACACAAAAACTTGTACATGAATGTTCATAGCATTATTCATAATAGCCAGAAAATGGAAACAACCTACATGATGTTCTTCAACTGGTGAATGGATAAACACAAGGCAGTATATTCATACAATGGAATGTTATTTAGTTATTAAAAGGTAAAGAATTATACATGCCACACCATGGATGAACCTTGAAAACATTATGCTAAAACATTAAGCCAGTCACAAGAGGCCACGTATCATATGATTCCATTTATATGAAATGTCCAGAAAAGGAAAATTTATAGAAATAGAAAGTAAATTAGAAGTTGCCTGGAGCTGGGGGGTATGGGAGGATTGGTGGTGTTGGCTGAGGGGTGCAGGATTTCTTTTGGGAATATGAAAATTTCTAAATTGATTATGGTGATTGTTGCACAACTGTAAGTATACTAAAAACCATTGAATTGTATACTTTAAATGGGTGACTTTTATGGTATGTAAACTATACTTCATAAAGATGATTAAAAAAGATATGCAGAAAGTCTAGGCATGTTTTTCAAGTATTTTAAATATATAGTGTCAAATTGCCCTCCAGTAAAGACAATTTATTACAGAATAGCAATTTACATTCCTATTAAACAGTGATTTGCCATGAGTAATATTCAACAACCAGCTAAGGCTTTTAAATTAGTCCAGAGGGGCTGGTTAATTATTAATGGAATTTTCAGAAAGATTTATCACCTCCCCAAGCCCCTCCTCTAGGCGTGGGAAAGTAGAACAAGTCATTCAGAAAAAGACACAGTGAGAAAATTCAGGGTAAGTTCAGTTTTGCTTCGCGAGTTTCCTGGAGTCTTGAGTTGAGTGATTGAGCTGGTCAAGGTGAGGCTGAAACTTTTACTCATTATAATAGACACAATAGCAAAAAGGGTCATTTCAAAAATAAAACAAAACAGAATACAAATATTTCAATTATCTCTTTGTTCTCGTCATCTCATGCATACTCTTCTCACTGATTTAAGAATGCTCAAGTGACAAGGTCGTATGATATCCTGGGATAAGCGGTCAACCAGTTCTGAACTGGATGAATTCTAATTCTGGCCTGGAGACTGCCGGATGAATGGTCAAAACTACTTTTCAGGATGGATGGTCCTTTTTGCAAATTTGAATAGAGTTTAACCCCTTCATCCAACTCATTTCATGATGACCAAGCTGACCCTCTTCTCTTTTTATAGGTTGGACACAGGGTCCCCAGGCATCTCAGGCTGTTGCAGAGGCTGGTATGTAAATTCATGGAATACCTCTGATGACCTCACTTCCCTGTTTCTTTTCAACCATGTTTCCAGCTCCTCCAAAGCTTGCTTTTAAAAGAATTCAAACATGAAATAGTGTAGCTAATTCTTTTCGAAGGCTTTCTTGACATGGACTTTTCTTTCTGGAAATAACTGATTATTTCTCTAGGACTATAAGGACTATAAAATGCTCTGCTAAATAAAGTTTCAAAGGTTTCCTCCCTTCCTTCCCTCCTTCCTTCCTTCCTTCCTTCCTTCCTTCCTTCCTTCCTTCCTTCCTTCCTTCCTTCCTTCCTTCCTTCCAGCAACAACTAAATATAACCTTTACTTTTTTATGGCATTTCTACCCAGGAAATAAAGGGTTTGTTGTGAAGTAAACAACTAAAGCAACCAAAGAATCCAGGTGTAGATTAAAGCTTCATGAAATGAAAGTTGGGTAAAGCACTCAATACCTTTTGGAGGCAAACAGACTGCAACTTGGGCAAATGTTCAGAAATTCTAAGAGCTTATTTGAAGCTACCTCAGTTCTTCCTTCTTACTGAGTATGTGGTGAGATATCGAAATGTGAAGACATGCCTTCAGATTCTAGGGTGTGGATTACCCAGCAAGTTTCTCAGGGATGAGGCTTTTATCCAGGCTTTACCTGTGTCTAATCTGTACCTGATTGGTGTTTAATCAATTCCAGATTTCTTATCGTTACCAATGTCACCATGATTACCATCTTGGTTTGGACTGGAACTTTTTTTTTTTGCTTGGCTTTCTCTTCCTCTGATCCTCACAACTCTCCTCTCCATCCTCCAGATTTGCTGGCCAGTATTCATTCTTTCATGTGTTTCTCCATGTTTCATATAATCATAGACAAATATATATGTTCATAAACATGTCAAGAACTTTAAAGGGTCTGAGATTGTACAATACTCACCAACTAATAAATTAATTTATCACCATTTCACGGATGTTGGCACATAACAGGAGACTCCTGGGTCAGAGACAAAGGATAATTTTTTTACTCAAGGAAATAGCAGTAGCCGAGAATCAGTATTCTTATCATTCCTTGAGCCCCAATTTCCATATGGTGATGAAAAGAGGGCCAAGTGATGTCTACACATGCAGTTGGTTGCATTATAAGAGAGGAACCCCAAGCTTAATTTTTTAAGATGAGCATTACGTTTGCTTGGCCTTTGTTCCTAGAGGGAGACATTATCTTTATTACACTGGACTTTAAACAGACTTGCCCTTTGTTCTGGAAGGATATACCACCTCTGCTCCCAAGGCTGTCACTCTACAGACATCCTTGAAAAGATAGTCCGGATCAAAGGCAGTCAGTGCCTCTACTTAGATGTGCAGCAGTGTGAGAAACTCATGGAAAATAGTCTCCCAACAGTACATATATACATACATTCATTCATTCATTCATTCATTCAACAAGTGTTTTTGGAGTGCCTACTATTTGTCCAGCACTGTTATAAGCATTGGAGATACATCCATAAACAAAACAGACAAAAACCCTTGTCTTTCATAGAGCTGAATTCTAAAGGGGGCCAGAGATAGACAACAATACAAAGTAAATAAATAAATTATAAGTCTATTGGTAATCACGAAGATGATAAGTGCCATTGAGAAAAGTAACACAGCAGAGAAAGATGGGGAAACCTCATAAACATTTGCATACTGGAGATCTTTATCATTGTTTTAAAACAAAAGGATCATGTAATGACAGCTAGTATTTATTGACTGCTTACGATGTGCCAGGTATTGTTCTAAGCACTTTACATGTTATGTCTCCATTACCCTTATAATAATTCCTTTAGGTGTCTTACTGTTGAGAAAACTGATTGAGTAACTTGCCCAAGACTACCTAGTTGTCAAGAGATAGTAGAACTAGGATTTGGGTCCCAACAACCTGATTTCTGAGTCCATGCTCTTAACTAATACACAAACTGCTTCTCAATCATATGACTTTTTCTGTTCTTTATTATTCTCACTTAACAGTATCTCACCTGGAGTAAGTCTATTCATTTTTAGATGAGTGAATAATATTCTATTTTGTTGGCACATAATAATTGATTAAGTATTCTACTGTTGATGAGCCGTCAGTTTGTTTCCAATTTTTGGCCCCTGCAAACAATGCTACAAAAAAGCTTTTACAGAAAACCTTTTCTTCATTTTTATGTTTTAGCCATGTCACACTAATTGAAGTTCTCTGTATGTTCTGTATTCTGAGTAGAATTTGGATGTCAGCCACTGGAATTCTCCTACCAAGACCAGCTTATGGGCCTGCAGGGATTTGCTAGATTTTATTCTGAATTTAGATACCCTTTTTATGAAACTCCCTGGCATTACAACAAGAAAAATATTTACCCTCAAAATGAGAGGCATTTAGGTTTCATAAAGAACTTTGGGCCCAGAGTCACCGACAGCCAAGCTCCAGCCATTTCTGTAAAACAACAGGGCTGGTTAGAGGATTTCCAAGGTTCTCTACCACTTCCAGAATTATTTCTTCTAATGGCCACTAAAGTATTGTTAGACCAGAATAAGACAACAGAAGGTTAATCTTCTGGGAAGAGGCACTGAACCCTGCGTTCCGGCAAATGCCGCCCTAAACCTTCCTAAGGAACTTTTTTGGACAGCATCTTGGGTATTTCAGGATGTCCTCATGGTGGCTCTACATTAAGTGACTCACATGAGTCATACATAATAAGCCTTAGTCCCTTGAGCTTCTAATTAAGACACTCCTTTCCTCAAATTGCTTTTCCATCTGTTTAGCTTTTGTAGGAAAAATCGTGAAGAAATTATGTTATGTCACATAACATTTTTACATGAAGATTTGATGTTTTGCCCTGTTTTCTAATTGATGTTCCAAAATGGGATAATTAATTAAATATGAATATGGAAAGCATGTTAGAGTTTCAAGAACTGTGCACTGGGAAAAATTGAGGCAACCATTTTATGTCCTTCCTTTCATGACAGATTTTCATGAGCCTCTCCCATCCAGAGTTCTGTGTTCAGCTCTTAGTATTGTCCATTTCCTGTTTTATCTACCTGTCCAGTATCCTTCTCAAAATGTCCCCTTCTATCTAATTAAACTGGCCTATTCATTGTTCCAGGAATGTGCTATGCTCATTCTTATTTCCACGTCTTTTGTGCTATTAGAATGTTCTTATTGTTCTCTTTTATGACACACACATACTACATCTGTTTTTTAAATTGTTTCTTACTTTTGCAGACCTCCCTGGTTTCTTTCTTCTGCACTCTGAAAGCTCTTACAGTACATAATCAAGTACATATAGTACCCTGTATCTTACTTTATTGCTTTCTGTAATTTGCACTTTCTTCCCAAACTGATCGTAAGTGCCTAGAGAGAAGGAACCGTTTATAATATTTCTTCCCAATCCTTCATAGAGTTTAGTTTGTGTTGGTGTTTAACAAATGCTGGTTGGCTTCCATGACCTTTTCTGGGGAAATAATTTTTTTTTTTTTTTTTTTTTTTTTTAAATTTTTTATTTATTTATTCATTTATCCCCCCCTTGCTGCTTGTGCTCGCTGGGTCAGCCAACTGCGCCGTGTGGGCGGGCCTGCCTTCACCAGGAGGCCCCGGGAACCGAACCCGGGGCCTCCCATATGGTAAACGGGAGCCCTACTGATTGAGCCACAGCCGCTTCCCTGGGGAAATAATTTTTTCTTTAATTATTTAAGATTCAGAAAATTTGATTCAGTTCCATAAATACGTTTTGCTTTATACTCTGTGCTGAGGCCTCTGGGTGGGGAAAAATAAAGGATTAAGTCATAAGTCATGGTGCCTGTCCTCCACTTGATTACAACTAGTAGGGGAGCAGGTGGGGCATGGGTAGCTGGGAGGGAGAGAGAGTTGTACATAATTGAGTCTAATATAGTACAGACCAGGAATGCTACAAAAGAGAAGCAAAGCCTAGGCGTGTAAGCAGGGGCTCCTATGGGAAAATAGTAACTGGGAAGAAAGGAGCTATAAAACAAAAATAGCTTCTTGAAACTTTTCTCAGCCTGTCTCTTGGGCCCACCATATTCTTGGTGTAATATTGTGGAAAATTCTACCACATCTATAATATTAATTTAAGGCAAAAAAAATAGATATTGTAATAGTTAAATTTAGTGTTTCATCAGGTGCCTTTCAGTTTTCACACTGTAAGTTCAATGAAATTATAATTCATAAATAAGAGCCAATCAACACGACATAAAAAATAGTCTCAAGCATCCCAAATGAAGACAATTAAAAAAATTGTACTGGGCAAGGGCTTTCTACTGAAGGAACTAAAATTTTATTTGGAATGCTCTGCAGCTAGCTGTAGCATCTGTTTATCTAAGGTCTAAACTTAATAAGTTTATTTGCACTAGTACTCTATTTTTATGTAAAAGCATTACACGGTACATGGATAGGAAGAATTTTTGCAAAATGCCAAAACTGCAGAATGGATCCAGTTTAATGTTCTGTGTCTTGAATGTTTGGGATTTAATGGATGATAGCTGAAGTTCACGGGTATCTTTTTAATTAGAAACAAAGACTGAATTATATTTAGTATGCTTTTGGAGTGGCATATTTTACTGGTTATCTAATGATTACCACTGTGGAAGGCCCTGGACAGCCAGGCTGCCCCAGGAATCCTTTTCTGAAAGAGGCAAGATTGAAAGTCAGAGACCAAAGACTCCCATCCCGGACTTACTACCTCCTGCTTTGTGGCTTTGGGAAGTACAATGGTCTACATTAGTAAAGTGAGGGGTTGGACTTAAAAGTCTCTCTTTTTTAATATTTGGCCTTTGTAATTTACATTGTAACCTCTTCCAAAAAGCTTTCAAGAGCATTTCTAATATGCAAATACCTAGTTTACAAAACAAAACATACAGAGATCAGAAATAGCATCGAGTTTGAAATAACCAATAAAAAGCCTAAATCTCAAGTGCAAGTCACACTGAACTAGGATTGTAAACTTGAATGTCTACGGTGACAAAACAGGGTTTCAATTTTCTATTGCTGCATACAAATCTTCCCCCAAACTAAGTAATAATCGGATTATGATATTTTGTAGGGCAGGAATTTGGGCAGGGCTTAGCTGAGTGGTTCTTCTAGCACATGATGTTGGTTTTCAGCTGGCAGATAGACTCGTCTGGAGACAGCTTCACTCACTGGCTGGGCTTCTTGGCAAGGATGGCTGAAGCTGGGCTCAGCACCTACTGTCTACACTTGGCCCCTCCAGCACGGTGGGGATGGAGTTCTCATATGGTGGCTTGTGGTGGCTGAACTTCCTTTGTGGTGGGTCAGGGCTTCCAGGGAGAGTGCTCCAAGAGTCCTGGATGGAAGCTGTGAAGTTTCTTTTTATCTAGCCTCAAAGCCCTGGAACATCACTTCCAACATGCTGAAAAGGAGAAGCAGATCACTGAGGTTCAGATTCAAGGGGAAGTGAATCAAACTCCACCTCTCAATGGGAGAGGAAGCAAAGAATTTACAGTCATTTTGAGTCTGCTAGAGCAGAGGACCTACATGAGTGAAATAGGCTGGGAACTGGAAAACTTCCAGTGAACATGGCTGCAGACTCAGCCTCAGTGTCAGTGAGACAATTGAGATTAGTAGGGCCTGGGGAGAAATTGGAGTCTGGATGTCTGGGTTTGACCTAAAGTGACAGCCACTATTACTGTGGTGAGAACTGCTGGAAGAGAAGTGAGAATTAGGGGTTTTCATGTGAAATTTCCCAATTTTTAAATATTGTTGCTTTAACTTGAAAAATTTGAAAAACTGTGCAAGTCAAACAAAAATGTCTATGGGCTCTATCATTTGTGATCTCTTCCTAAAACCCACCAATCAGTAAAGATATGTAGATCAACAAAGCTAGGTCTGAAGTGTATTAATAGTGTAGATCAGAGGTTGGCAAACTTTGTCTTAATGGACCAGATAGTGAATATCTTAGGCTTTGCAGGTTTCTGAGTACAGCAGGGAGCTGTGTAAAATGACAGCTTCCCACCAAACTGAGAGGGATTCATCAGACCAAAGAAAGACTCAGACAAGTCCAGTTTAGCAAGCAAGTGAGCATTTATTAGGGGGCTTATGTGGGGCCTCGCCCTCAGTAGTTGGAGGGGAGTCCACTCTCTTGGAGAGTCCAAGCCTGGTCATGGTCTAAAATCCTGTCCTCTACCAGAGAACATGGCGCTTCTGAGGCTTGACGACTTGCCACAAAGCAAGAGGGTTTTTTATACTACATGTCTACGTGCAGATGGAGAGGGCGTGTGACGGGGAGCATGATTAAAAAGTGCAGCGTTCAGGACAAATAATGAAGGAACGGACATTCACAATGTTTCCCAGCAGGGCAGAACTTACATTTTCACAAAATGTCCATTTACAATGTTTTTCATTGGGCTGAAGTTATATCTTTACCGTAATTATGTAAGGGATCTATTGATATGAAGGTGGTCCAGCAGTTCATGGAACAGATTATTCTTAGTGTTTCTGGGAGAGAAGTCTAAGCATCTGAGATTTACTTATCAGCCACGAGTTCAGAAATAGTTATTTCTCAAGGCTTGCTGTATAACTGAGATATGAAATGCTGCTGGGACTAGAAAGGGAAAGAACCAGAAGGGTTATGGGAAAATGTAAAGCCATATATGCTACAATCCAGCCCGTCCCACAGCTCTTACAATCTTTCCACCACCTCTTCAGCTTAAAGCCCTGAGCATGGAATGGGGATGGGGGAGGGGATTTACACACAGCAGTTTTGTGTCCTTAGGGCCACAGCTATGGTATAAATAGCACCATGGCAAGCAAATGACCATTACAGTAAGGCTGCCAAACAATAAAGTGTAACTCCAATGTGAAGGTAGTTTTGTAAGCCAGGAGGAAAAAGAGTCCACTAAGCTTAGGGTTCTCATATGGTAGGTAGACTTTTGTAAATGATTTAATGGAAACAACTTGACCAAAAATCTGTTACAGAATTTTGAGACCCATTAAAACAAAGTTTAGGGAAGCGGCTGTGGCTCAATCAGTAGGGCTCCCGTTTACCATATAGGAGGCCCCGGGTTCGGTTCCCGGGGCCTCCTGGTGAAGGCAAGCCCGCCCGCACGGCGTGGTTAGCTGACCCAGCGAGCTCAAGCAGCAAGGGGGGGATAAATGAATAAATAAATAAAATCTTAAAAAAAAAAAAAAAGAAATCCTAAACTTAGACTGTGATGATGGTTGCACAACCCTGAATATATTAAAACCATAGAATGGTTTACTCTAAATGGATATTAGAGTATGTGGATTACATCTCAATAAAGATGTTATAGATTTAAAAAAAACAAAAAAACAAAAAAACAAAAAACAACAAAGTTTAATGAGAAAAAAAAATAATAAAGCATTGGTAACATTGGCACGTTCATCTGGTATATAAGTACAGCAAGCAGTGCCGATTTTAGCATAAGTGCCTCTCTATGCAGCAGTAAGGATATCTAAGGCCATTCGGCTTTATAATACCACTTTTTACAATATGAGTTGTTTATTTAAGAGGCTTATACTATGTTTAGTATCACTAAGAGCCTGGGCAGTGAAGTCAGCTAGGGCAGTTACTTGTGTTAAAGCACCTAAGGCTCCAGCATCAGGGAGGAAAATACTAAGCAGCCACTCCTGCTATGCTAGAGAACACTTTATTTTAATGCCAAAATGGTCTTGTAGAGTTGGGAGGATATGAGGGGTGCTGGGTAAATTTTGTGTATACTTCCTGGTAGGAAAGGATACCCTAGGTTGTACATCTTCCTGTCCAGTTATAAGGCTATGGCTAAAGCTGTGTTCCACATAGCCAACTTAGTCCTGAAGGAGATATATAAGCTCCTATGCATAGGTATGCATTTTGCCATCCAGTCTATTCAGTCTGCCAGATGATGACTCGATTGCATACCTGTGATGGCAGCTATCCCATATGACTCTGGGTTCTTTGATCAGAGGCGTTGTTTCTTTCAAGACAAAAGGCTGCTTGAGCATCTAGGATACCATGCTCTGCCACCATCCAGGTTAGGCCTTCCCTAACTGATATGAGGGATGGACGGGTTTTGTTGAAATGTTCCCTGACAATAGAAGAGATATATTTAACAGAAGCAGAGTAGCTGTAGGATTGTGTGAGTTCTGGGAGTTGCCACCTAGAAGGGTGGCTATGATTTATAGTCATTAACCAATTACTCTAATTAGTACAAGATAAGGGGAAGCCGTTCCAAGGAAGACCAGAGCTACACATATCTGCATACCCAACTGTCTGGTTGTGTGCAGAGGTCATGGTGCCAGCCCAGTTGAGAAAGACATTGGATGGATGAGCTCATGTGAAGCAGGAAGATTAGCCTAAGGACACAAACATAAGTGTTTAGTGGGTACCCAGAGAGGGAGATCTTCTCCAATAAGCAAAATGACAGTTGAGGTTTCCCCCATAGGTCCTAAGACATGGGCCACCAATGGGTGAGCTCCAGGTTTGCGGTACCATACAAGTTGTCCCTCCATGGGAGCAGGCCATAATGCCAAATGTGTCTCTTTAGGTTCTACCCACATTACTCTGGTGATTATTGCTCCACTGGGTATGTCCTTCACACAGACAGCATACTGCAGCACCGTTGGGCCTTGAGATAACTGGAGGGTAGGCTCCAGTGTTCCACCGGCCTGGTGCATAGCCAGCCCTCTGGCACTGTGAAACAATCAAGAGGCAACGTCCATCATAGATATAGTGATATTGAGCCATCACCAGCTGGCAGAGCCACAGGAGTCTGAAGCAGCAACATGTTTCCCTCTACTTCAGTTGCATGACCAGGAGATGTGACAGATCCCTTTATTGTTTTAGGGCCTGTAGTGACTGAGCTAGCCAATAACTCAAATGGAGAGACACCATGCATGGTGCCGGGGGCCTGGTTTAAATGCACAAGGGAGTCTGACAACACTGAAGTTCATCCCCATAGTGTGGCTTTATGGATTTGTCCACTGCTGTAAGGCACTGTTCATGGCAGAGCCGAGAACAGGTCTCGCAATTTTGTGTGATATGAACCAGGTCACAATACTTTATAGAAGGGATTCTTAACTAGGGGGTCCATGAGCTTGAATTAATTTTGAATACTCCTAAAATTTAACTTAAAGACATGCTGACATTGAGTCTCATAAAACTATCTGCTGCTACATTCTGAGAAGGGGTCTGTGGTTTTCACCTGATTGGAAAAGTGGTCTGTGGAACAAAAAAGGTTAAGAACCCCTGCTTTATAGGAACGCCTAATGCCTTAGCCATGCACCACCCATGGGGGTGGGGCAAACCTTGCAATTAAGAGCAAAAGCATCTACTTCTTGATTCCCAGGTGGAGAGGTTGTTTCTGTGACATAGAACATCTTTAAAATAACTAAAACCATGATGAACAACATTATACAGTTATCTAATATTATGCAGAAAACATTGTCAAATCTTTAGGAATTTTATACAATTTTAAAGTACTTATATGAACATTTTACCCATACAACTTTGATTAATAGAAGGTTTGAAAATCCCTTTTAATTTTGTATATACTTTCTAAATGAAAACACTTTTCGTTCACCTTATAACATATCAAATGAACTTAACTTTTTAGTACTTCACTTTTTACAAGGTGAAAGAACAAATCTTTTGCAATAGTTTGAAATAAAAAGGTGCTTTTTAGGGTTTGACTTGGAGAAAGCAAAATGTTAAAAGTCATTGAGTTAAAACATTATGTTCTTTTAAAAGTGAGAAGACTTGTTTTTCTGAAACAACCAAGGACACAGTAAAGTTAACATAAAGTACAAGAAGCTATTTTGATAAAACAGACTTTCTGCTTTGTATACTGATTATTCAGGAGAAAACTATAAAACCTTTTACTAAAACAGACTAATGATTTAAGAAGTTTTTTTCACTTTAACGGAGAAAGAACCAAATTTTAGTTTTGCATCAGTATACTATTTGATACTAAGGCTTTAAAAACTTTATAGATAGACCCATCAGCTCTTACCCAACTTTGACCACAAAAATTCTGTTCCCGCAAGCCTTCTGCACTTCCGTATTCATTCAGGCTTGTCCCACGTTGTGTTCTCCAGCAGTTAAACTAATTCCATTTGCTCCACTATCCCACAGTCACACCACATCCAGGTGGCATGGGGTTTGCGGAGTTGCTGCCAGAATATTTTCCTTACCTCAATTAACTCTCCAGTGGAATATTCTCTTACAAACATGGTTTCACTGACAGGGCCCCGTTTATCACCCCTGCTTGTACGGGATGTTGTATCTGTGATTTAGCCATCCTTTGCACAAGCAGTCTAACATTAAGATTTAAAGATTCTTCCGTAATTTCTACATCTGAATCATTATCTTCTTCTTCCCAGGGGTTCCAGGTCTTGGGATCCCAATCCTTTTTGCCAAGATAGCCCATACCTTGGGTCTGGATTTTTTATGATCCCCTAAATTTAAAAACCGACAGGCCAGTATTTCTATCCTTTTTTATCTAGTTGTGCAGAGAGACCTGTCACTAAGGTGGAGGTGGAAGTCCGCAAAACTCTTCCCTTAAATGGCAGGTTTCTTTGTCTTCCTTGAGACAATCTGCTGTGGCTAACTGAACCACCCATAGCGGCAGTGCCTCCTGCCGTCTTTACAAAACTTCATAATTTTTTGTTCCTGCAACGTACACTCCCCTCCCACTGGCGTTTTTGGAGCGTTCCCGTACTCACTACGAGGCCCACAACAGTCAAGCAAGCAGGCGACCCCACCCCACATGGAGGTGGCAGGCCACCCTGGAAATTCGCCCCCAGTGGATTCCACGCCCTAGCTCATGCTTTGGTCTGATATGCCTGCCAACTACGCCAGTTGTTCCGAGTACAGCAGGGAGCTGTGTAAAATGACAGCTTCCCACCAAACAGAGAGGGATACATCAGACCAAAGAAAGACTTAGGACAAGTCCAGCTTGGCGAGCACGTGAGCGTTTAATAGGGGGCTTACGTGGGGCCTCACCCTCTCTTCTTGGAGAGTCCAAACCTGGTCATGGCCTAAAATCCTTGTCCTCAGCGGTGGGAGGAGAATATGGTGCTTCCGAGGCTTGATGTCCACACTTGCCATAAAGCAGAGGGTTTTTTATACTATATGTCTACGTGTAGATGGGGAGGGCACGTGAGGGAGGAGCATGATTTAGAAATGCAGTGCCCAGGACAATCAAGGATCGAACATTCACAATGTTTCCCAGAGGGGCAGAAGTTACATTTTCACAAAATGTCCATTTACAATGTTTGTCATTGGGCTGAAGTTACATTTTTACGGCAATTATGTAAGGGATCTATTGATATGAAGGTGGTCCAGCAGTTCACGGAACAGATTATTCTTAGAGTTTCTGGGAGAGAAGTCTAAGCACCCGAGATTTACTTATCAGCCACGTGTTTGCAAACAGTTATTTCTCAAGGCTTGCTGTGTAACTGAGATACGAAATGCTGCTGGGACTAGAAGGGGAAAGAACTGGAAGGGTTGTGGGGAAATGTAAAGCCATATATGCTACAGCAGGCCATATGGTCTCTGTCTGCAACTGTACAGTGCTTAATTATTCTGCTATGATAGCACAAAAGCAGCTGTAAGCAATATGTAAACAAATGGTTGTGGCTCGGTTCCAGTAGAACTTTATTCACAAAAACCATATGGGCTGTCCCACTCTTGATGTAGTTGAATTAGAGAATAGAGGCATCTGAAGGGAGTTTCCAATAATAATAAAAAGTCAGTAATTAATTAATTTAGTTATTGAATTATTAATTCATGTTAATGATATAACAAATTATTGAACTATAAATTTAATCAAATTATTAATTTAATAAGTTTTGCACCAATTAAATAATTACAATGAAATAATTATGAAAGAGTTGATGGACATTAGGGGACTGGTTAAAGTCCATTTAGTAAGTCCATAAAATGTAACACTATGCAGCTACCTAAAAAAGATCGAGGCTTTCTTTTTGCACAGGTTGTTTTATACAGTGGCACGTTGTGTTTTCCAGAGATGGTGGCACTTTGATATTCCACTTTTCCGTTTGAGTAGACGTCTGTGCCCTCTGCCCTTAAAATTGAGTATGCTTTTGTGACTGTTTTCACCAGTCGACTATGGCAGAAGTGATGATATGTGACTTTCAGGGTTAGGTCATAAAAAGTGCTATAACTTCCACCCTGCTGTCAGGAAATACTCTCTCTTGAAGCCTTTAGCTGCCATGTAATCAGTCTGACTGATGGCTGAGGTCGCCCATGCTGTGAGGTACTCCATACTTGCCCATGAACAAAACCACATGGAGAGGCACTGAAAACATGAGAAGATAGAGAGATGCCCATCCAGCCCCAAGCTGCTTCAGCAACCCACTCTTCCAGCCCCAGCCCCCTGACAGCAAAGGAGCCACGTCTCCCAGCCAAGCCCTTCTAGATTTCCTGAGCCACAGAAATCAGGAGAGAAAATACAATGATTGTTGCTGTTTGAAGGCACAAGGTTTTAGAGTGATTTGTTATGCAGCATTAGATAACTGGAACATGTACAGATAAAGAAAGATGAACGAACTATATTCTTAGGTGAAATGGAAGCAAATCAGTACAGCATATACTTAGGGAAGAATATATCAAAAACTGTTAAATATTGCCTCTGGGAAATGGAACTGTGGGTCTGGGGTGGGAGAATATGTTAGTTTCCAGGATGCTAAAACAAATACCATACAATGGGTTGACTTAAACAATGGGAATTTATTGGCTCACAGTTTTGAGGCTAGGACAAGTCCAAATTTGATAATGCTTTGTCCTATAAGACTTGGCACCCTGGAGCTGGCTGCCGGGGATCCTTGGGGCTTCCTAGTTTTTCCGTCACATGGTGATGTCCCCTCCTTCCTCTTCTGGGTTCCCTTGACTTGCAGCTTCTACTCCTCCCTTCTCTATGAGGACCCTAGCAATAGGATTATGACCCATCCTGATTCAGTTGGCTACACCCTAACTAAAATAACATCTTCCAAAGGTTCACACCCACAGGAATTGATTGAGATTGAGAACATCCCCTCCCCAGGGGGCACATAACTCAATCCACTGCAGGAGACTCTTTCTTTTCATTTTATATTCCGTATAACCTAAGGTTTTTACCATGTGTATATATTACTTGGTTGCTAATAAATACTGGTTTACATTTTAAATCAAGTAGAACATGATAAAGCTAGACTTTTCTAAGTTTCTAGGATTGATTTATTTACTTATGTGGCATTGATTCCTATTAACTTTCCAACACATCTAGAGAAATTTGAACTGTGTGCAGTGGTGTTTTAGATTCCTCACAAGAGCACAGCTATGGACCATGTGATGTACATCACCTCAGCTTTGGTGATAGATGAATATGTTTAAACATGGATAGTTTAGGAAGAAAACCTATCTCCAGGTACAACATAAATAAAAGTAAATTCTATATCAATTCTTAGTTTTATTTACCCTAGGGCTCCTTTTTTTGGAAAATGATGAGACCTAAATTTTAATGGAGAAAACCCACAGGTTGTCATGCTGTTAAGTTCATTATCATGGCCATCCTCGGCCTCATACCTGTTGTCTTTACTGCAACACATTAAATGTTTTTAATGAGATCCTTTAACAGAAACATTTGGTGGAATCACAACTGAAATCTCTTTTTAATCCAACTCACTTCTCGGGGGAGATTTTGCCTTAAATAGACTAGCTTTGCATGAAATAATATTCTACAATCCATTTGTTTCTGAATTCAGGAATAATTTCCCAAAACCCAAGTTTAAATGCTTTGCAAGGTTTTATTTCTCACTTCTGGCTTTGCCTTGGATCATGGATGTAATCTTAGTGGTTTACTCAGCTCTCTCAATATACAGGTTAAGAACATATAATGAGGGAGAAGCAGATGTGGCTCAAGAGATTGGGCTCCCGTCTACCATATAGGAGGTCCAGGGTTCGAATCCCGGGGCCTCCTGGTGAAGGCGAGCTGGCCCACGCAGAGTACTGGCAGGAGCAGAGAGCTGGCCTGCACGGAGAGCTGGCACGGCAAGGTGATGCAACAAAAAGAGACACAGAGGAGAGACAATTAGAGATGCAGCAGACCAGGGAGCTGAGGTGGCACAAGAGATTGAGTGCTTCTCTCCCAGTCCAGAAGGTCCCAGGATCGGTTCCCTGTGCCACCTAAAGAGAAGACAAGCAGACACAGAAGAACACACAGTAAATGGACACAGAGAGCAGACAACAAGCAGAGGGGGAGATAAATAAATCTTTTTTTAAAAAAAGAATATATGATGAGGGCCACATAGCTACATTATTTTTAAATAGTGATTCTTAAAACTTAGTGTTCATCAGAGCTAAAACATGGACTGCTTGACTCTATCCCCTGAATTTCTAAGCCTGTCAGTTTGGGATGGAGTCCGAGAATTTGCCTTTCTGACAAGTTGCTAGGAAATGCTGATGCTGCTGGTTCAGGGACCACACTCTGAGGATCCCTGCTTTGAAATCTTCTCTTCTTAGTCCAAACTGGAGTGCTTCTTTTGCTCCTGCAGGTGAAAATCTTCCAAATGCTTGCAGATCTCTTTTCTGCTTGGTTACTACTTAGCTAAACTCTCTCTGTTTCGCTTTCCAACTTTCTAAGACAGATAGATACACATTCGCCTAACATGTGCCCTAAGCCTGTTCCCATTTGCCTTTATCTTTTCAAGTCATCAAGAAAGGAAGTTGAGCCACAATTTGTCTCACGGACAGGTAGTCCTGAGACCTCTGCCTCTAACTCCTGGGCCACACTCTGGCCTGGCTTATGCATTTGGGTCTGAACCTTGCAACTCTCCCTCTTGTGGGTGTTAGAGCATGTTCTCAGATCTGTTTGTATTGAAGAAGTCTCAGCTGCACTTTTCCAATGCATCGCTTAAAATATCTCAAACTTTCTTATACTGGCTGTGCATAGTGTAATTTGACTCAAATGTTTCGAGTAAATATTTGTTTAAGTAGAATAACCCTCTGTGGTTACTCTTTTTGAACAGGGTTTATTATCACTTTTGTATATCACAGGAGCAGTATACCTTGACATCCACAGGCCATAGCCTTATATCTAGTTTGAAAACTAGCCAAGGGCTGTCAGTAAATGAATAAAGTAGGCCAGGGTTGGAATCAACATTGACCACGGAGTTCATGATCCCAAAGACGAGAGTAGAATCTGATCAGAGCAACTGAGATCCATCTAACTTTTTCTTTTTTTTAAGATTTATTTTATTTTATTTATTCCACACACCCCCTCCCCCGCCCCGCTTGTGCTCGCTGTCTGCTCTCTGTGTCCATTCACTGCGTGTTCTTCTGTGTCTGCCTGTCTTCTCTTCTCGTCTTCTCTTTTAGGAGGCACTGGGAATCAATCCTTGGATCTTCCCATATGGGAGAGAGGCACTCAATCACTTGAGCCACTTCCACTCCCTGGTTTGTTGTGTCTCTCATTGTCTTTTTCCTCTGTGTCTCTTTTTTGTTGCATCATCTTTTTGCGCCAGCTCTCTGCATGGGCCAGCTCTCTGCCCAGGCCTGCTTGCCTTCACCAGAAGGCCCCAGGAATTGAACCCGGGACCTCCCATATGGTAGATGGGAGCCCAATCACTTGAGCTACATCTGCTTCGCCATCTAACTAACATTTATTGAGAGCCTTCCATGTGCTGAGTACACAAAGTTGAGTAAGACATGCCCACAGCAAGCAGACAGGCAGCCTAGCATTGTGGTGGAAAGTATAGACTAGTGAGCGTGTGGGATTGGGTTTAAGTCCCATCTCCACTACTTGCTGACTTGGACCAATATGTAAACTCTCTATGCCTGACTTTCTTTTATCTGTGAAATGGGAATAAAACTACCTACTTCAAATGTCTGTCCCCAGATTATCATGGGATGCTGCTGGGAAATTGCTTAGCCAGTTCCTGGAATGAGATGATGGCTCAGTTAGTGGTGACTTTCCTCCTGGGTGTTTCCTTGCTCTTTCAGGCTTCTGCTGTCAGGTGTCAATAGATTGATGCAGCACTGTTGTGAAGGCTAAAAACAGTGCGTTGTTCTTAGGCTTTAAACTTGCACCATCTAGCTAGTGCCCTTCTCAGGGGCTCTTGGGATCAGTTTAGGTGGCAAAGATGTAAGCTTTCCTTTTCCTGCATTCTAATTCTCTAAATTCATTCTTGAGCTCAGTATTGATTCCTATTATACAATAATGTTATTGTAGTCCAGGTCAGAGAGCCCTGGCTTCCCGGTGGATAATTTCTCTGAATGGACATGGAAGCCGATTTGAAAATATGAGAATTTCTTTAAGCATGTTCTGATGTTTTGATCAATTCAGTGATCCTGTAAATGTGATCTAAAAGTTTAGCACAGAAAAGTTTTATAAATCTTGCATTTCTTACTTCTAAAATTTCAATGATTTATTAAACTAAGTAATGTGTATTTTGTTAATTTGGGAAATTTTACCATGTACATTTGTTAAAGTAAGGTTAAAAGATTTGCCTCTTTGTCGTGAGTTGGTTGTTCCACAA
This sequence comes from Tolypeutes matacus, assembly GCA_026826555.1. Taxonomy (NCBI): domain Eukaryota; kingdom Metazoa; phylum Chordata; class Mammalia; order Cingulata; family Chlamyphoridae; genus Tolypeutes; species Tolypeutes matacus. Next base: position 7,519,806 of record JAKSZT010054552.1, read on the forward strand.
ATGTTGTTTGGCAAGTGGGGGGGGGGTAATAAAATGTAGGAAAATCAGGAGAAGGCCAAAAGAAAGAAATCACATGCTATGGACTCCCAGACTGAAGAATATTCCCATATGAAAAAAGACCCACACCTACCCCAAAATGTTTTGAATCATGCCTAAATGAGCCACTGAGAGTACCATGTGTTTTAATTCCAACAGAAAACCAAACCCTTGGTGACAGAATTTTCAGTGAAGTCTACCATTATTTCTCGTTATGCCTTCACTACGGTTTCCTGCCGAATACTGAATAGAGCTTCTGAGGACCAGGAAACTGAGTTTCAGATGCAGATTCCAGCTGCAGCTTTCATCACCAACTTCACTATGTAGGTGACAGTTCAATGAAGATTTCTATGTGGGTGGTCAGGGTGAGCCTGAGGTATTGATGAGGTCCTACAGCCTGTCTTTGGTTGGGAGAATTTATATCCCAGGTATACTGATCAGAAGGCTGATTCCTTCCTCCCTCCCTCCTTCCCTTCCTCCCTTCTTTCCTTCCCTTTCTTCCTCCTTCTTCCCTCCCTTTCTCCTTCCTTTTTTCCCCTCTTCCCTCCATTCTCCTGTCTATCCTTTCTTCCTTCCTCCCTTCCATTCCTTCCTTCTTCTCTCTTCCTATCTCCTTCCTTTCCTTCTTCTTTTCTACTTTCCTCACTCTTCAAGGTGATGGGTGACAATATCTCTTTGCTCCAGTGGAGAGAAACAGTCAATGAACAGGTAACACATAAATACATGAGCTAATTTCAGATAGCAGTAAATGCTATGAAGATAGCAAGACAGCAAATAAGGCTGAGGAGCTTCTTTGGGTAGGAGAGTCAGGGAGATAGCTCAGAGGAGGTGATGGTTAAGTTCAGATCTGGATGACAAGCATAAAACTGTTGATATACTGGGTTGAATATATTTCGTCTTTTGTTCTGAGCTAAGAGGTAAAGATGTGCAAAATGGGGTGGGTGTTTGGGTTTAATTTTCAGTTTGGGCAAGATTCAAGTGTGTGACTCTTCATGGAAGTTTGAGCAGAACTTAGGATTTATTCCTGGAGAATTACAGGGTACCTGGAGTTGGGTCTTGCCATTTGAACCTGTTGGAAATTGCCCTAGAATGAGATGAATGAGCCCATCATGATGCCCTGGTCGGGAATGCTTTCTTTCTGCAAAAAAAGAAAGGCAAATAAAAATATTTTCTTGGGTTGCCATGGTTATGATATCTGTGTTTGAATTTGTCTTGGAAATGCAATCTGGTAACACAGCTGTCTCCTGTGTTTTCAGGCTTATTGGAGACAAGGTATATCAGGGTGAAATTACAGAGAAAGAAAAGAAAAATGGTGAGAGGGTAAAAGAGGGAAGGAATAAAGCCAAAGAAGATAATGGGTAAGTACCATTTCTTTATGGAATTAAAAATCCACTTCAGGAAATTGTTGAATTTTCCACCCCTTATCCTACCCATCTTGCTCCTTCTCTGATGCCAAGTATTTATCTTCTTTGTATCTTGTATTGAAGTAATCAATATACCTGGTTAACAATACAGTAGATAAGGGTTTATAATGAAAAGGAACATTTCACCTTTCCTATCCCACAGTTCTCATTTCCTGGGAGCATCCACTTCTAATTTTTCTGTCTTTAGTTTTCTTTGTAGTTACTTCCCTAACTCTAAATATTATGATAGCCTTAATTTTTCTTGATCTCTTGATTAAAAAAAAAAAGATATTATCTCTTGACTCTGTTGCGAAGAAAGAAGATTTAGCATATTTACACTACTTCCACTTTCCCTCTGCATTCTAATTTTTTATATTATTATTTGATTTCTTCTTCTTTTGCCATCAATTTAAACAGTGTTTAGAGCCCCCTACTATCTTAAATGATGACATTCCCTCTCCTACACTTCACTCTACCCCTCCTTTTCCATTTCTTGCACCCGTCTGTTGTTCCCTAATCATACTTTTTTAACTTTCAGAGTTAATATGTAACCATATTTGTCTTCTTTATATTGTCTGTAAACAGAATCTAAAAAATTGAAAAGGCAATAAATGGCATTTACTTTTTAATGACTATGTAAAAAGCACTAACTGCAGAGCCACCTAGTATACTAGCATTGTATTTCCTTCTCTACCAGCCCAACGTAAAGGAAAAAGGGTCTTAGTATCCTCATAAAATTGTGTGAACCTCTAAGTCTCTTGTTAATTAATAAGGCTTGTTCTCTAACATCATGGACTGTCAGAAACTTTGCTGTTTGATATCCTCTGAGTGAGAAAGAACATCCTACCCTTGCCTGGAAGATCTGAGCCATGGGTTTACTTTGATACAGAAAAGCAACCTCAATTTCTAACCAACGTCTGGGGCTTCAGATGAAGGGTTTTCACAGACACAAAATTGCACATTTATCTTAATTTTGTAGTTTCTAAGGAAACAGAATTTTGGGTACAGGCTGATAGTAACTCTTTTATACACAGCCCTGTTTTGCTTTGAGTCTGTCAAAACACAACTGCATTTAACTTTTACCTACACTTCACTCTGTCTCTTCCTTTATTTGACAAGATGCTCCATGGTTCCCCTGATATGTGGTCTCTCTTGCTGCAGCAAGTTATTAAGTCTAACTTAGTCAACTACAGGTGTGTCCTAAGTGGCCTTTATCAGGATAATCTTTTCTTACATGTCCTAAATTGTTCAGAATCATACCACAGTTTAGTTCTATTTTGGACCATAACGTATATAAATTTCAGTTTTTCCTGGGGTCTTTAATTATCTTTCTCTTTTCTTACAAGATGAAACTTATTTTGCCACTATTATCATCTAGCAAGACATATAACTCATTTGAAACGATGACACAGTGAACAGCTCTGGCCAGCCATTGTGCAAGCCATGGTGTCTGTGTCACCCCTGGTGTTTGGCCAATGGCAATTGTATGACATCACTGTTGTGAGACACATACTGATTTCAGAGCTGCTAAATAAAACATGGAGAAAAATGGGTTTCTTCAGATCCATGTAATACTGTCATTGCTTTGAAGTCTTGCTACGGCACAATTACCCTGAGATTTCTTTTCTTCTGAGTTGGTTTCATTATTTCTTATATTCCATAACTTCTTCTTTTGTGGGTTTACCCTTACTTTGCTGGAGTATATTCTGAAATAACTTCCTTAGAATTGGTGTGTGAGAGGTGAGCTTTCTAAGAACTTGATTGATATTTTGGCTGTGTATGGAATTTAAGGTTCAGAATAATTTCCCTCTGGAACTTTGAAGGCATTTTTCCAATATCTTACAACATCGAGTATTGCTGATCTAATGTGGTCTAGTACCGTTTCTTTTACATATTGTTTTCTCTATCTGATTTTCTATAATTTTACAATAATGAGTTTAGGTGTCAATCTTTTTTCATTCATTCTGTCCAACCTTCAGTGGAACTTCTCCATCTCAATACTTGTGTCTCTTTTTAGCTCTGAGAAATTTTATATTATTTCTTTGATAATGTCCTTTTCTTTGTTTTCTCCAGTTTCCTCTTCTAGACGATTTCTTTCTCAACTGAGCCTTTCTGTCTTTGTTCTCAAGTTTTCAGGCTCTATTTCCTTCTGTTTATACTGAAGAGTTTCTCAATGTTATCTTCTATTTTATTTTGGCAATTATAAGTTTCATTTATTAAGATCTCTTTTTTATGATTGCTTATATTTTTATAGTATCCTCTATGAGGATGTTCATTATAATTGGAGTTTTGTTTGTTTTAATTTTTTTCTGTTTCCTGAAGTATTTTTTGAAGGATTAGTTTTTGTTTTTGTTTTTTTTTTTTTATGCTGCTGGGTGATTAAATTGATGTTTTTAGGTAGCTCCTAGGGGTTTCCTCTACTTTCCTATTGTTAGATCTAGTCTATTTTTTTTTTTTTATTAAAATTTATCATGAATAGGAAGGCTTATCATTTTAGGGCAGGTGGCCTTCAGGCTGCCCCTTTTCCATTTCCATTGATTCTCTGTAGGCCGTTCTTCTCTTTAGGAAGACTCCCTGGATTTTTGCCTGGAGGTAAGTTCCAGGCTGCTTGTGCTGAATGGGGAGGGGAAATAAAGAGTGTGGGAAACCTACATACTTAGTTTTTCAGATGCGGACATGTCCTCTGTGTGTTTGGTCTCCCTTCTTACTCCCATATCAAGGTGTCCTGCTGAGTCACAGCCTGCTGTCTCTCTGAGGTTCAACCAGATGATTTGGTTCTTTCTGTTGTAGTCCCTTCCTACATATTCTGGGCTATAGAGTTCTTGCTCTACTGAATCTGAGAGCTGGAAAATGTGCTTATTAAAAATTTCTTTTCTTAAGCAGCTCTGAAAAATTCAGATACCTTCCCCAGATCTAGTTGAACTGGTTTTCTAATAACCTAATCTTAGTAGTTTACTCTTTGTTCTTAGTTCCTTGAAGGAAAATAACCAGATCTTCCCAGTTCTACTCCTGGGAAAGTCAGGAATAAGATAACATCCTAGCAAAACCAGAGTGGTGCCCATGAAATCTGCAGCTTCCCTGGGATAAAAGGCTGTGAACCAGGACATCAAACAGGAGTTTTGCATACATCTTAGCAAAACCACAGAATGGTGCCAGAATCACCTTATAGCCCAGGAAATCTGTAACTTCCCTGGGATAAAAGACTGAAAATCGGGACATCAAACAGGAGTTTTGCATACAGGAGATAACACAGGAGACCCTGTCATCACCCACATGGCAGGAATGTGTCATGTCACCCACATGGCAGGAGTGCATCATGCAGTCATCCCTTTATCCTCCACCCCTATTCCCCCTATAAAAACCCTAGCCCGCCTTCTCACTTTGAACTGGTTTTGTGAAGATTCCCTAACTTCGTTGCTTGTGTACTTGCAAAAAATCACTTTGTAGCATGGGATCAGGCAGACCCTTCTACTGGAAATTGCCATGCTTATGATAACAAATTCCCCAGGTCTTCCAGAAACTTTGGAAATGTCTTATCCTCTGCTGGTTGCTCCTCCTCTTATTCTTTTCATTTAATCCTTTACTACCCTGTTGCTGATCTATCTGCCATCTTGAATTAGAGAACTCTCATTCCAAGTCTTGAAAGCTTTCGGAATGGTTTGTGTCTTTGCAAGTTCTACAATCCTTTATCCCTCACCTTTCCCCCAAAACACATTCATCAAACTTTACCAGGTTGTAAAATCTAATGCATTTGCTATTTTAAAGATGTGTAAATTTCAAAATTCATTTGGCCATCATGTAAAGAGGAAAATGTCATTCACACTTTGATTCCAAAACTCACTGATCTAGAAGTTCACCTGTTAAATGTCCCATTTCCCCATTGCCCCCTTGAGCCACCCACCCTAAAATGATAAGCCTTCCTGTTCAATAGTCTTTGATATCTCTACCAGTCAGTATTCTTGGAACCTTTGGCATCTTCCTCTAGTCCAGGCATTTCCCTCTCCTCCCGGCAATAGTTTTTACTTTTCTCCTTGTAAGGACTCCCATCACCATGCCCACTGGCCCCGCTGACTTCACTGGCAAGCTGGTTAGGAGAGCGAGGCCAGTGCCCTGAAGGTCCTCGAGGGAGTCTGGCTCTTCTCTAGGTAGGGCGATGTGGAGGCTGTAAGCAGTAGCCTTGCTCCTTTTTTTTTTTTTCTTCCTTCCAGGGAGAAGGGGACTGAAACGTTCAGAGCTTCTTTAGTGATTCCCAGCAAGGACAAAGCTGTCTTCATCTTAAGCTATGAAGAGCTTTTGCAGAGGCGGCTCGGGAAGTATGAGCACTCCATCAGTGTGCGGCCCCAGCAGCTGGTCGGGAGGCTGACGGTGGAGGTGAACATTCTGGAGCGGTCGGGCATTGCCTCGCTGGAAGTGCTTCCTTTACACAACAGCAGGCAGAAGGGCAGCGGGGCTGGGGAAGGTGAGTGCCTGGCGGACACGCCCAGGTCTTCTGCAATATCGCAGAGCTGGCTGTTGAGTTTCGAGAATTCCACAAAACAGATGGCACCCCCTTGACCAAGGGTTTGAATTTTTGCAGAGATTTAAAAGATATCATCAACCAAAAACAGTGCCCTGTACATTTTTTTTTAAACAGCCAAGCTCTATTAGGAGATTTTAAAATGCTGAAATCGTTTGATCTAGTAATCCCACTTCTGGCATCCTATTTTAAGTGAAACGTCTAAAATACCGGAAATGTTATATGCATAAACCTGTTGGTCGATATTTCTAGTAGTAGAAGCATTCTGTCCACTTAAAGTTCAATTATAGGGAAATGATTAGTAAAATATAGTTATGAAAACAATGCAGGGGAGCAGAAGTAGTGCAGTGATTGAGCACCTGCTTCCCATGTAGGAGGTCCTAGGTTCAATCCCCGGTACCTCCTACACAAAAAACCAAACCAAAACAAACAACAAAGCAGCATGTGATAGAGAAAAGGAACAACAAAGTTGTAGGTACACAAGCATCATAAATTTGAAACTGACAAAAAACTGGAAAGTTATATAAAATGATATTTTTACTAGGGTTGTGGGATTATGAAACCTGTTTTTTAAACATTCAGCCACAGTGTTCTATTCTTTTCAGAATTAAATTATGAAAAATGCATGCTATAGATTTGATTTAAGATATAAGTATTTTGGTTCATTAGGAAGACTACCGAGTTTAGCGTTTCTTCAAATTTTGATTTTTCAGGTAGCATTCCATTTGTTGAGATGATTATGACAAATTCAATCTAATCACTATATATTAATTTCCATTAATTACTCTCAAAAACTGCAGTTTATCCAGGTTCTGTGGTAGACTTGGGTCCTTTATTGTGTATTGGGTCCAAACACTGAGTTTGACACTCTCGATCCAGATCTGATTGAAAAATAAAAAATATTTTCACGGTTTCTCTGACATTCAGAAATGTCATGAGATATGATTCACCATTCTTATGACATGTAGGTGACAATGTGTATGGCTAATGAGCTTTAGTTCAGTTATTAATTATGACCTTGTAAAAATGACCTAACCCCTGTAAAACTCAACGTGCACATCTCTAAAACAAGGGTAATAGCAATCTCGTAGGCTTATTGTGAAATAGTAATGTGTGTAAAGTGCCTGACCCTGAGTAAGAGCTTAATGATTGTTAATTGTTATTATTATCATCATCATCATTATTCCCAAATTACGTTTGCCTTTTTTCTATGCAAGTCCGGTCTCTTCTATTAGAGTAAAGTGCTTTTAAAGGCAGGTCTGAGTCTGATTAATCTTTGTCTCCTTACAGTACTTAGCGCAGGAGTTCTTAACCTTTTTTGTTCCATGGACCCCTTTGCCAGTCAGGTAAAAACCACGGACCCCTTACTAAGTCCACGCTATGCCGTGTTTTATTTAATAAATATGTCACACCCGCACCAACACGTCCCCACAAGAATAATGTTTTTTTTTTTTTTAATTTTCAATCCAAGCTCACGGACTCCTTGTTAAGAAGCCCTGATTAAAGCACAATGCCTCTTAAACATTACATAGCTAATTGAGTGTCTGCTAATTAGGAGATGAAAGGAAAAAACAAAAACAATAAAACCAAGAATGTTATTTCTTTCTAATCATAATTTGTGGAGAAAGTTTATGATGGACCATTGTGTGAAAGAAGTCTTATTTTTTTCAGGAGGGAGAAGATACTTTCAGGGTGGTAGAGAGGGAGGGTTTCTGTGCTGTGTCCTTGGTGAATGCAGGTTTTAGTGAGTGGGTGAAAGTCTCAGTAGGAGATTTGGAGGGTAGCCAGGCTGCAGTAATGAAATGTATGTGGGCTTGCTTAGTTTTCAGAACCATTGTATACTTCAGAGATTTATAAGTGTTGTAGTGTGTGTGTTAATTTGTGTGTTGTGTTCGAGGGTGGAATGTAGTATGGTTGCTTGTTAGCTGAAAAATTGCTTGGTGTTCTGTTCAGGGTCTGTTAGTATCTCAGAGGAATATTTCCAGACGGTTGATCTTGTGGGATCTGTTTATTTTTAAGAAAAATTGTTTTCCTAGCTCTTTGTACCAAAGCAGATATTTTGCCTTCCAGAACATGGGATTTCACATGCATTAACCAGGTGCTGTGGCCAGATTTCCTTTTTGCTGCTCCCCATTCTCACCTTTTAGAGTTCAGCTGTTAGGGTTCTTGTGAAATGGTACCTTCGACAGCGTGAAGCACAGGATGTTTTTGTGACTTTGTCTGGACACCATTGTGTGTTTGCAAAAGAAATCCAGGGTAGAGATCAGACTAGAATCTGGCTTGCACCAGAGCATGAGCTGGAATTTTGTGACTGTGGACCTAAGCCTGTGCATTCCTCTTTCTTAGGAAATCAGACTCCTGGAATTTGTCTTAGCGATCTCTGGCCACTGAGCACATGTCATCTTGAGGGATGCAATTCCAGATAATGATTACTGTGGGCGATATACTGGACTAAGCACTTTACATATATTATTATCTCATTCAATCTTTTTAACAACCCTCCTAGGCCACATATTTTATCCCCATTTTATTTATGGAGAAGCTAAGGTTTACAGAGGTTAAGTAATATGGACAAGGTCTTATGGTTAATTATTGATAGAAATGGAATTTATGAAAGATCTATTTGACTCCAAGTTAATGCTCTTAACTGCTCTACTATACTACCTCCTTATTAAATGGAAGATTTAAAAATACTGAGAGTGTGAGTTCAAATTCCAAGTCTATCCTTAGGTAAGTGTAAAAATGAAAAAAAAAAAAAAAAAAAGCAATATATTCTGTCTTTGGCTCAGTTTACTCATCTGCTGGATCAGGATTGCATCCATACCGATTGAATCATAAATAATGAGCTTCATTCCAGTGGAAAAGCCAGTTCCATGAGAAGGGGTTTGTAAGCCACAACATTATCATTTCTGGATTTTAAAAATAGCACACACCCATGGTTCAAAATCTAAAAAACTACAAATTCTATTTATTGAAATAGAGTAAAAGGCAAGACTCCCTCTCTCTCTGGTTTCTTCCTGTCCCCAGTTCCTCACCACTAAAATATTTTGATAGCTTATGGGCTCAGTGGAACAGAGAATTTGAAATATAGACTGTTTTGGAGCATCTTCAGAAGGCACATGCTGAGCTAGATATTCCATCGGTGTGATCCATTCAAGGCTGGTTATTTCCTTCTCTGATTATGAGAACATCTCATAAATCTCCTATTGTCCCATGTCATCTAAATCACTGCCGTTTCCATGATTGCAATTTTTTCTTATTGTTAAAAAAAAAAACTCCATTTATGATAAGGTCCTTGATGACTAGGAGTAAAAGAAAACGAAATAAAGTGAGAAATATCTTACCTGTATGCCTTTTTGGCTTTACATCAATGGCTTGGCATTTAATAAGCTGGAGAGGTTAAAAAAAAAAACACAGATGGCAGAGTTCCCCCCAGACAATTGAATTAAAATCTACTGGGATGGGGTGTGTGATATTCTATGAATTTATATGAGAAACTAAAAAAATTTGTATGTGCTCTTAAAATTTTTACATATTTGTAAAGTTAAAGAATAATGCTGGATATTTTCTACCATTAAACAGGTATGATTCTGTGACTTTCATAGTTGATCTTTCAGAGTCCTCACTTTTTTCCAAAACAGTTTTGTCGAGGTATAATTTTGATACCATACAATTTACTCATTAAATATACAATTCAATGATTTTTTAGTATATTTCCAAATTGTGTGACCATCATCACAAATCAGCTTTGGAATATTTCCAGCATCCCAACAAACCATTCCCTATTCTCACCCCCAGCCATAGCGAACCACTAACCAACTTTCTGTCTCTATCCATTTCAGACAGGTGTATTTGTAAAAAGCTCTGAAAAGGTGGGGAACCTTTACTTTGGACTTTCCAGCAGAACTTAGGACACCAAATATGGCAGGATCTTGACCAAAACAGAAGCAACTTTTAAATTAAACAAGATTGTCCCTTTAATAATCACACAGAGCCCTCAGAATACTGACGTCAAGGCCTTGCTAAAGTATATATTGTTTTTCTTTTCCACCAACACGTTTTTACTATTGGATACAGGCCAACAGAGAATTACTCACACAGTTGATGGAAATAACCTCTTCCCATATCCAGCTTCTCCCACTCGTCAACATAGAAACTTGAGATGGAAAAGTACCAACAGACAATCCCAAATGGGTTGGGTGTGGCCTTTGTAATACAGTCTCAAGTTCATTTTGGTTAGGGATCCCGTCTTCTCTTGGAAAAGGCAAGCATGATCATACAGTAAATATCTGAAGCCTGAAGACTGTCTCTGCTTTTCAATTCCCACCCTGTCCTCTTGGGCCCATGGGAATTGTCCCTCACCCACTCTTCCCCACTTCTTACCCATACCACTTGGAGAGAAGCAGCTCCTGTCTTTAAAGCCTGGCTTAGTGCCAGGCTTCATCCTTGCTGTTTACACAGCTCTTTTGCTTGGCTAAGTGGTCCCCAAATTTGCTGCATATTAGAATCCTCCTGGGAACTTTTATCAGTCTATTGTATAACTCTCACCCATGCTCATTAAATCAGGCATCCATATACATATATATTTTTTTAATAAAGATCTCCAGGTGATAATAATGTGCAGCAAAGTTTGGGTCATAGATCCTGACATTTGTTTTCGAGATTGTTTAACTTTAGTTCTCTAAGACTCTGCCCCTGGACTGCTGACTCTGCAACCCTCCAAACTAGGGTACCTGGGTTATCTCAACTCCCCCTGCCTCTGTCAAACCTAATGTGCCTTTAATCTAACATTGAAAGGAAATTTTTATGTTTCAGGAACAAGGAGGCATTCATAACTGTTTTCATGGTCTTCTTGTGTCTGATTTATCTTTGAGGGGTGCTCCACACTCCAGAACACAGAAGAGGAATAAGGAAAAAGCACCAGCTTGTGCTTTACACACACACACACACGTGCACACACACACACACTTTCTAGATAGAATCCCATTCCCTCCAAGTGCCCTGGAGGCAACTTTTTCTGTGCTTTATTTATAATAGCTAGCTCTGTGTCCTTTACATGCCCCATAGGCAAAAGATAGGATTAGGTGGAACTCAATTTACCTTTTTCAATACTATTAAAGGGTTGTTTTTTAAAAAAGATTTATTTATTTACTTATTTTTATTTATTTCCCTACTTCCCCGAGATGGTACTTTCGTCTGTCTCCTTGTTGTTTGCTTGCCTTCTCCAGGAATTACTGGGAACCGAACAAGGGGCCTCCCATATGGGAGCCGAGTGCCCAACGGCTTGAGCCACAACTGCTCCCTGTGGACTGTGGCATCTGCTCGTCTTCTTTAGAAGGCACTGGGACCCGAACCCAGGACCTTCCGTGTGGTAGGCAGGTGCCCAACACTTAAACCACATCCACTCTCAAAGGCTTCTTTAATAGTATCACCCTTACACCGTTTTGACCATCAGATAATCCCCAAGTACTGAAGAAGCTTAACTAGAAAGAAGAGAACCACTTGAAATTCAGCTTTATTACCTTTTATCTTGGAAGATGAAAGACACTGCTGCTGTCTTTGAGATTAGGTTAATGTCCAGTCACCTTTAACTTGAGACGAGCACAATGTCTTGTATTTCAGTAGATGCCCAATCAGGGGTTGGATTGAATCTGTTTTAAGATTTTTTTTTTTTTTTTATTGTTTGGTCTGTGAGCTCTGCCTTTTACTGTGAAGGCTCTCATCATGGTGTCTGCCTTAGAATGGGGGCTCAGTTAGTATTTGTTAAACAAAGCAATGAATAAATAACTCTCGGCAATCAAATTCCTCTTAGATGTACCATGCTTTCCTGGCTTAAATTGGCTAATTTTGTCAGACCTTCGGTATAGCTCTCATTTTGACCATAGTGAAGGGGAGGGATTAGGAGCCAGAATTAATAATCCGTCGTTGGTCCCAGAAGACTTTGGTTACAAAAACTATATAAGTACCCCTTGCTAGGGTGCCAGATAAAATACAGAACGTCCAGTTAAATTTGAATAGCAGATAAACAATGTTTATATTTGGGACCTATTTATCCTAAAAAATTATTCATTGTCTATCTGAAATGGAAATTTAACTGGGCGTCTTGTATTTGTATTTGCTAATTCTGGCAACCCAGCCCTTTGCCTACCCTGTGAAAAGTACGCTATCACGGCTGGGGGTTCACCACCCAGGTCCGCTTCCTGCTCTGTTGTTCTCCCCTCCGCAGTTGGAAAGGCATGCTTCTATCTGTCGCCTTGCCAAGAAATGATCTGGTTGTTATGTGATGGTTTCCGACATTGTTCAGCTCAGAAATTATTCGGGTATGAATCATTTAGCCCCATAACTGTGGGATTTGGGCAATGCTGATACAAGACCCCATGTTATCATGTTTGTCCTGACGTTGGCTGCAGCTCAGTCAGGGCCAGCTGTGAGCTGGTGATGCAGAGAGCTGGGCAGAGAGCTTTTGGCGTTCTCTCACTTGACATTTGGGAGCAACCTGCTCTTCTCTGTGAGATCTCACTCTTTACTTCCTCCTCCCTCCTGCTGTCTTGCTTTGACATGTATGACATTGTCCACCACAGCGGTGGCTGAAGCCAGAGGTGAGTCCAGGGATGTGGCGCAGGTTGCCAAGAGCATCTGCCTCACCCACCAAACACTTTCAGTGGGAGATGCTAAAGTTCACTCTTAGGGCCGCTCTATCCATCTGTGCAACCTTGTCCCTTCCACGTTCATTGTTCAACAAGCAGTATTGAGTTCTCACGACATTCCTGGCACTGAGCTAGATGCTTGGAATCCAAGGGTGTTTAAGACACGGTCACTGCCATTGAAGAACTTGGAGGTGGCAATTTTTTAAATTGTGGTAACACATATATAACATAAAATTTGTCATTTTAACCAGTTTTAATTACACTCACAATGTGGTGCCACCCTCATCACCATCTAGTACCAAAACTTTTTCACCACCCCAAACAGAAACCCTGTGTCATTAATTAGTAACTCTCTAGTCTCTTTCCTCTCAGCCCCTGGTAACCCCAAATTTACTTTCTCACTCCATGAATTTGCTTATCCTAGGTATTTCATATAAGTGAAATCATACGATATTTGTCCTTCTGTGTCCTTTTGAGTGCCTAATGTTTTCAAGGCTCACGCATGTCGTAGCATGGATCAGTACTTCATTCCTTTTCATGGCTTAATAAAAATCCGTTGTATGTATATATCACATTTTGTTTATCCACTCATCTGTCTGTGGACACTTGGGTTCTTTCTACCTTTTGGCTATTGTGACCAATGCTGCTCTGAACATTGGTGTATAAGTATTTGTTTAAGTGTCTGCTTTCAGTTCCTTTGGGTCTAGACCTAGAAGTGGAATTGCCAGGTCATATGATAATTCTAGTTTTAACATTTTGAGGGACTGTTTTCCACAGTGACAGCTCCTTTTTACATTCCCACCAGCAATGTACAAACGTCCCTATTTCTCCACATCTCCAACACTTGTTATTTTCCATTTTTAAAAATAATAGCCATCCTAGTGGGTGTGAATTGGCATCTTATTGTGATTTTGATTTGCATTTCCCTGATGGCTAATGATATTGAGAGTTGGCAGTTTTGAATAACAAAATAAGAAAATGCTCTGTAAGGTAGAGTCCATAAAATACCACATTGGTCTTCCTAATGATTAGGCCTTGTTCTGCCCAGGTGCAAGAGGACAGTGCAAAAGGAGTTAAACAGAAACCCCCGTCTTACATTCCTTGCTGCCTCAGCAGTGCTTTCTGTGGGCTTCTAATTCAGGTCAGTTTCAAGTACTTAGAGCAGTTGGTTCTTGAGGTCTTACGTGGACACGTAAGTGATATTAGGAAGGAATACTTTTTAAGGGACGAATTGTTCTTATTTTATTTTATTTTATTTGAATAAGCAGTGAAGAAAGCTAATTTGCTACGAAGTCTGGGTAAATGCCATTTAACTATTGAATGATAGAGTTGAATTCGAACCCCTTCAGCTATGAATTTGGATTAGTGTTCTATGATGCTCTTTTCCAAAAGGATTGAAAATAGCCAACATTGATAAGAAAATGTATCCGTAAGAAAACTGTATGTAATAAGGGATTTGTGAAGGTATTTAACCAAATTTCCTCCTCATCTCCATGGTCTCAGCTCTACTACTTTTTCTTTTAATGCCCTATTGATTTGCTTGAATTTTGCCCTCAGTGCTACCATCAAAGTGGAGTTGTCCAGTTACTCACAGTAGTTTTAAGAACTTGCCTCACTGGATCCCAGGTGAGCAGGTTACATAAACAAACATAAACAGTTTAGCCTCTTTTCCAAGGGGAAATGAGCAGGCACTGCTTGTTTGGAAAACCTTTTGTAACATCACCAGGTGCTGGCTGCTTTCCTCTGACAGGAGCCAAGCCTTAGACCCACAGGAAACAGAGGCCAGGAAATCCCTCTGTCCGTCGACCCAGAGGGGTGTAGCTTCCAGCTGATGTCCTTGAGTGTGGTTCGTTGCTCCTAAATCTTTTCACTGTTAGTCATTTTACATAGTAATTGGCTTCCTATTTCCCCATGTGGCGTGCCTGGGAGGAGAATGTTTATCCATGAATAGCATCCGTGATCCAGGCAAAATTAAGGAGATGTGTTTTGTTCCCCACATCCTTCATGCACTGTATATGAAGTGCTTTGCAACAAGGTGGAACCAAAGAGAGAAATATTTAATAGCACTTATAAGCATGGTTCTTAACCTTATTAGATCCCTTTAACAATCTGGTGAAAGTTACAGACCTTTTCTCCAAATACAAGCATATACAAATGTGTCCTTCTGTGTAAAATTCTGCTTATAAATTTAGAAGTCCTTGGGCAGCTAGTGATGCCATCATACTTCATAAAGAATGTTCTTTATATAAACAGACTTGAATTACCTGGGATGAATGTTTATTATGATTCTAAATAATGATTTTTTTGTTTTTACTAAGCTCTCAGTGGTGTAGAGAAATCTGCAATGGCAAAATGTAAACTCAGTGTTATCAAAGAACATTTGTTCCTTATAAGTTGCTGTCATAGTAGACAATGAGTAGAAGAAGCTACTTCTGAAAGGAAAGAGGTTGTATTGAGCAGCTACTATGGGTAAGGTACCATGCTTGGTACCTTACACCTCATTTAATCTTTACATTGAGTCAATGACTGCAGAATTATTATTCCAGTTTATCAGAAGTGAAAGTGAGGCCCAGAGATATCGTCAGTCATTTCGTTAGAGGCAGGTCTGTCAAGCTTTGGAGCCAACTCACTTTCTTCTGTGTTATGTGCCTTCCAAAGATAACTCATATCTTCTTGGTCAAAAATATGCATCTTCAGATGGGAAGAGAGCATCATGGAATCTTGGTGACCTGAGAAGCAGGGGGCAGTTGGTGGGTAGAGAAAGAGTGGTCAGTGTGTCACCAAGGGTTCTGGAGGCAGTTGTGGGCTCCTGAAGGCAATCTTACAACTCAAGTGCAGGATTACCAAATGGTCACCCGTTGGACCAACTGATCACCAATGCTTGAATTACGATAGGAAGATGACATTAGAAAACTTGCGCCCTCCCCCATTCAGAGCCATCACCACAGTTCTCTTCCCAAGTGGACGAGAAGGAAAGAAAACAAAGAGGAGGAGACAGTATGTGGATTCTCATTAGGAAAGTAGGTCAGATTCCTTACTATGTTTTTTTTTTTTTTTTTTTTTTTATTATGGGTAAAAATCAAAATTCTCACAATACATACAAACATTTGTAAAATGATATATAAATATATATGCATATATGTGTATTTGCTTACAAAAATGTTATTTTATATATATATATATACATATATTTTAAGAGGTGCTTAGATTACCTAAAATATTATACGGAACCCACTCGGATTCCCATGTTGCCCACCTCCCACACCTCGTGGGCCTTACTATGTTTTGGTCTGCTCCCAGCCTCTTTCCTTTGCGCTTGTCATTGTCTACAGAATCCATCCCAGGCCTGCTGAGGGCCCAACTAATAAAGCTCATTGTGCCTTTATTTTGTGGCAATATGAGTTCTAGTAAGGAATTCACAGTAAGGAAAAATTAAATAATATGATTTTGCTTTGGGATTTTGGTCATAACTGTGGGTTAGCCTATACTAATTTTATTAATAGTTTTTTTTTCTCTCATCTAAGAATAAAAAAAGAGACTTTATTTGCTAGACATATTTTCCCCAATAAACTTTTTTTTTTGGATAAGTAGTAGAAAAGTCATTGGGCCACATTAGCTATCTCGTAATTAAAGGGTTGAAATCCACATCAAGACCTAGGCTTCTTGGCGAATACAACCAAATTGGGAACCAGGCTACCCTTTGGGCCTATAAAATAAGCCCATTGAGATGAATCACATGAATTTTCATCATGAACTAGCAAACACCAGAAGAAACCAAAATAATAATACACTGTGCTTTCTCATGTTCTGTATCAAAGAGCCTGGTCAAATGAATTATAATGGGAGAAATTATACTTAATCCCCAGGGCTTTCATTTAACCATGAATGATATTAATTCAGGATAGTTGTAAAGAGCATTTTCATGAGAAAGATTTGGGGAGCAAGAAAAAGTAGGTGCACACTGGCAGTATAAAAAGAGTCGTATGTAATTATTGTAGAATCTTAAAGTTGGAGATAATCTAGAGCTGCTAATTATATACAACACGTATTATGGAGAGTTTTCGCTGTGTCAGGCACATAGACTCTGTGTAAGCTAAGGCACATGCCTGCTTTCCACACATAAGAGCCAGAATCACCTGGAGGCCTTGGTAAAATACAGATTGCCAGGAGCCCCCCCCCCTCCCCCAGAGCTTCCAGGTCAGAGTTTCTGCGGTGGAGCCTGAGAATTTGCATTTCTAGCAGGATGCCAGGTGATGCCACTGCAGGCCTGGGACTACCCTCTGAGAACAGCTTTATAAAAAATAAACCATCCATCCAGGCCTTGCCTGAACCCTTCCAGTGAGATGAGTTGTGAAGGCTGCTATGCAGAATAGACATTGCTCTTAGAGCTTACTGATTCTGACTGAAAAGTGCCTCAGAGCAACTTCAATTTTTAGTCCCAATTCTGCCAGCTGGAATCACTCTGAGTATACCTCCTCCCCAGATAAATGTCTACAGAAAGAGAAATGTATCCTAAGGAGAGTAACAGACCAGGGTTCTTTTGGAAAATATTATGTTCCCTGCCAGGGAATACTTGTTCAATCTTCTATCCAACTTCCAAAAGGTTTGAAATTAAAAAAAAAAAAAAAAAAAAAAGGAGGGGTATATATAGAATAAAGCACACCCATCTTTTAGGTACAGCTTGATGTATTTTGGCATATGTTACACACCCATACAACTACTTTCCAGATCAGGACATAGAATATTTCACTATCCCAAAAGTTTCCCTCCTGTTCTTTCCGAGTCAGCAAAGGTTGGTCTTCTGCTTCAGTTGCCCTGGTTAAGTCATGCTTGTTCTTGAATCTTACGTAGTTGGAAGCAGAGAGAACATGCTCTTTTGTATCTGATGTTTTTCACTCAACATGGCACTGAGATTCCACCAAGTTGTTGCATGTAACAGTAGTTCTTTTTTTATTGCCATGTAGTATCCCAAGTTAGATGTGTTTTGTAGTTTTACATTTAATTCCCTTGCCCTTCTTCTAATTTGCACATATTAGCTAACATGACTACTTATCATGGACCAAAATCAGTGCTAAGTATATCCTTTAATCTTTTCAGGGTGAGCCATGTCCTACCATTAATCCAATTTGCAAATGATGTAACTGAGGCCCCATAACATCACCAAAGTTTCACAGCTGGTAAGAGGTAGAGGCAGTATTTGAATGAAAGTGCTTCTGACTCATGGTCCTGAGATCTTAGCTATTGTATTATCTTGCCTCTCATTCTTGGTGCTTTACCAATAATCATCAATGAGACACTGATTCCAGGGAACATGTGGTTTTCTTTGGTTTCACGGACCTTCCCATCTTTAGCCCTTTTTCCCTTCCTTCCAGCTAGTGGTTCTAAAGCATCTTTAGTTGTACCGAAGAACTTGTCAATGTGCCTTCTTGATTTTCCCAACTCCTCAGATGAGATCTTTTAGGAGCATCTATCTTTTATGCAACTGTCTTTCTGCAAGAATAAACTCTCCCATTTGCTAGCTTTCTGACCACTCCCAAAATTCCTGCTCTTTAGAAGTGCAAAGAATAGAAGAATCTTTCTGCCTTGTGGTTCTTGTTAGGGTTACACCTAAATTGTCTCTGAAAAATAATCATCTGTTCTGTTGAAGGAAACATTTGAACTTCCTTGACTTTAGTGTCTAATAAACCTATAGCAGAAGGAAATTTATTCTTTTTTTTTTAACTTTATTTTGTACATTTAATAATTGAAAACATAAACAATTAAAAACTAAAAAGTAAACACAGATGAATAAATATATACATTTCTCAATTAAATGTAATGGATACATGTAACTTTTTTTTTTTTTTTTTGAATCAAACAATATATTACACAATATATTTGGTTCATAGTAATGCATTCATACAATATTTGTCCTTTTGTGTCTGGCTTGCTTCACTCAACATAATGTCCTCCAGGTTCATCCATGTTGCCATATGCTTTATGACTTCATTTCTTCTTACAGCTGCATAATATTCCATCGTGTGAATAGACCACAGTTTGTTTATCCATTCATCTGTTGATGGACATCTGGGTTGTTTACAACTTTTGGCAATGGTGAATAATGTGGCTATGAACATCGGTGTGCAGATGTCTGTTCGTGTCACTGCTCTCAGTTCTTCTGGGTATATACCCAGTAGTGGTATTGCAGGGTCACATGGCAAGTCTATATTCAACTTCTTTAGGAACTGCCAAACAGTCCTCCATAGTGGTTGTACCATCCTGCATTCCCACCAACAGTGAAGAAGTGTTCCTATCTCTCCACATCCTCTCCAACACTTGTAGTTCTCTGTCTTTTTAATAGTGGCCATTCTGGTAGGTGTGAAATGATACCTCATTGTAGTTTTGATTTGCATTTCCCTAATCATGAGTGATGTTGAGCATTTCTTCATGTGTTTTTTTGCCATTTATATTTCTTCTTCGGAGAAATGTCTATTCAAGTCTTTGGCCCATTTTTTAATTGGGTCATTTGTCTTTTTATTGTTGAGTTGTAACATCTCTTTATATATCCTGGA